>JAOVVB010233287.1:0-10196 GCA_028570985.1 Heterobranchus longifilis
CACACACACACACACACACACACACACACACACACACACACACACACACACGCACACACACACACACACACACACAATCATTCTAACAAGGGTCATGAATAATGGCAGAACAAACAACTGAGCTAAATTGTGTATGTTGTCCCTCCCGTGTGCACACAATTGCCAGTGTAGATACATTTGATGACATTATTTCAGCTACCGACAGCATGTTTTCTGTTTTTTACAATCCCAACCTGCAAACATAGGCGTTTGTCTATGAGCTATTGGTTTTCCAATCTGTCTCATTTGCTGTAAGCCTGTAATAGGCTTGAACATGGCAGCCACAGCAACTACCTCTCATCCTGCTCAATTAAGACTCTTGTGTATCTGTGCAGAACCTGCAGCAACAAAACTGTTTTAGCTGCAATGTTGTTGTGCAAAAAAACAGAAGTGCAGAACTGGTGTTTCTAAAAAATAAAAATAAAAAGCTGTCACTAAACGTATATCAAGATTCAGTACGTTAAAGCTTCAATACTTCTTTCTCATATTAAAATAACAATAAATAAGGCCTATTAATAGTATGGGGGGGGTTATTTAAAAAAATATTCCACTACAGATTACTGAATGCATGCCCTAAAATGTAATTTGTTACTTATACTGTTAGCCTATACTCAAATTAGTGTATTCTAAATACTTTGGATTACTTTTGGAATGGTCTTGCTGAGCTCATTTGTTTGGGTGTTATATTTCCAAAAAACACATTCAGTGTCCTGGCTGGGCGTCTCCTCTATTGTCGTGTCACACACATTGTTGCACTTTAAAAAAAAAAATCAGTTTATGGGTATCACTTTATAAATAAAAGAAAAACCAACAAGAAGGGCACTCAGAGAGCGCAGACCTCTGCCAAGGCAATGCTCGATCTCACAATGTTAACAAAAGCTAAAAGTTCTTTGTGTATTCACCCTGTGATTTGGATCCACTCCAAAATTGAATGGGTTCTTCTTTGGCCCATGCTACACCCTTCCACCAAGTTTCATTTTTGTAATGCTGCTGACAAACAGGCAAACAAACCAACAAAGAAACCGAAAAAATAACTAAATAGTAAAGGAAGAAATCAAGTAATCTATTTTTAAAGACAGTAACTGTCTTTAGAATACCACCAATTTAAACTGTAACAGAATGCAGAACCTATATGACCCTGTGCATCATCTCTGTCTTCCTCTTCTTGAGCCTCACAAACAAATTCTGCAGACAAAAATCAGACAATAATGTTGCACTTTGGAAAAACAAAAAAGATAAAGTAGAGTGGAGTCGAGCCATACGGTACCATGCAGTGGGAAAACGGCAATACTGTCAAATGCCTGTGGTCACTTCATGGGTGATAAACTACACTGCCTTCAGAAGTAGGCCAGCAGGTCAGGTTATATAAGGTCGCGACCCACTGCGTGAATATGGTGGGTGTGAAAAGACAAAATATACTGCCAACACTCTGCAAACAGAGATGTAGTAAAAGCGTGCACACAGAGAGGTATCACTACACCTGAAGTATAAATATGAAAAGGATTTGTGCATAATCCTGTGTCTACATGCACATTTTTATTAGGGATGCACCAATTGTGAAGTTCATGGGCCGATACCGATGTTTAAAATAACAATTTCACTGATAGCCGACGCTGATGTTTTTATGTTGTTGTTTACTTAGTTTTTGTTGTTATTTATTCCCCCCTTTTTGCCAGGGAAACAAAAAAAAATCGTCATTATTAAAAAAAACAACTGAAGTCATTCAACATCATTTCATTACACTATCTTTGAATGAGCAGCACAAATTAAATCATACAAACAACTTTTAATATAACCCTCTTTCACATGAAAATGCTGTTTTTTTGGAAAAAGAACTGCTTCAAAAGTGTTTTAACCAACACTCAGCCAGCGCAAAATTGGAGCAACACAACAGACAAAATATCAGCCACAGGCCGATTACAGTCAACGTGGCAAATATCGGCCGATACCGATGTTCGGCTGATATATCGGTGCATCCCTAATTTTTATCCTACACCACTGTCTTATGCACATTGACGCCTTCTTTGTAAATCACACTGGATAATTTACTCACCAACAGTATGCTTTGCACTAAACAAAAACAAACAAACAAACAGTCTTTCCCTCTTTTTCAGATTCAAGAATTCACATGATACAATTTTCTTTAGGGCACAGATTAAGCCATTCATTCACATAATTCATGCATGAGAGATAAAGCATGAGTCAGGGCCCAAAGGCATTAATAAAACACAAACAATGTGCAGTGTAACCACTGTGAAAAAAGCCAGGGATCAATGACAATAAATCCAACATTCTAGAAGCAAAATATCCATTTTCATACTTCGATGTAGGCCTAGGTCATTTCATATCTCAACAACGATATACATCATCATACAGCATGTTTTCTGGTAATTCAATAAATAAATAGTATATGAAATAACCACATGGTAAAGCCTTTTTTTGTATACTCCATACATGTTAGCAAAATTAGCTACAATTCAATTCAATTTTATTTATAGTGTCATATCATAACAAAGGTTATCTCAGGACACTTTTCATATAGAGCAGGACTAGAACAGGCTCAATGATTTTCAAAGTCCCAACATCACCCAGGAGCGTTACAGCTCGACAGTGGCCATCTAAATGACGTAGGCCTATCTAGAAAAACGATCTAGAAAAATATATACGGTAGACCTTTTTATATCGTTTTGACGATATATATCGTCATATCGCCCAGCATTAATTTTGTGTTTCTACTGAAACATGTTTAAATGCTTTAATGCTCAAAGTGTCTTTAATGTGTCTGTGCTGGAACACCTGTCCACTGTCTGCAACACTCAGACAGGTCCCCTAATAGGTCCCCTTTAAACTCAATTAATGAAAACTATTTAACTCGTACAACAAAAGCCTGACTAGATTTTGCATTTTAATGACATTCATATTTCAGAGCTTCAGGGCACAGCCACAGTTGTGTGCTGTTGGTTCTTGGACTAATTCTGGCGCTGAGATTATTGCTGAGAGCACGCTGATGCTAGAGGAAAACGACTTCTCTTTTCTCACTCAGATTCCCAAACTGCTCGGGGGAATCCAAAGAAAAAGGGCAATTTGCCAGTCACACACAAGCTGGCTTTCACTAACCTTCAAGCTACCAACCCTCAGCTGTGTGTGTGTGTGCGTGTGTGTGTGTCCTGCTGAAGCGTAACAACCTGGGTCAAGCCAAAGGACGAGAGATATTATGTAAGATGTGCAACATCATTTGCTATAATCTAAATAACAAAGTGAGTGTCTGAATGCAGTTTTTGAATCAACAAAATAGAGATGTGCAGACTATTCATGTCAGGGCTGCTCAATTATTATTTTGGTCATAATTGAGATCCCTCAAACATCATGCATTTATTGAACTTATAAATATAATTCAAAATGTAAAAAAATAAATTTGATATTTGATAAATAAATAAAATGAAAAAAGAAATGTATACATAAATATACTGTATATACATTTAAATCAATAATATAAAAATAATAAATAAATATGAATTAGATCAAATACGTTGTAGTGTACTGCCACAGCCTACTGAAAACACCTAGACCTATATTCAACATTTTGGTAAACTATATTCAACATATTCCAGTCAAAACGGGTGAAAGTGCACCGCTGTAAAGATAAGGGTTGCGTTGGATTTATGACACAAGATACAACGAGAGAATCATTGTGAAATGTAATTATCTTGTTTTCATAATCCTTGGAAGCCAAAATCATAATTGAAAATAAAATTTGATTAATTGCCCGGCCCTAATTCATGTCACTGAACCTTAGTCAGCATTTGTAATCATGCAGGCTACACTTCTGATTAATGCAAAGTAGCATCTAAAAAAGTGTGATATTTATTGAGAGCCTTATGGGCCAGACCAGCAAGTTGCAACAGTATTTTTCTCCTGTGTGTTTAGGCTTGCAGAGGGGCACGGTGTACACATGAGAAAATGATTAATCCAGACCACCACGTATATCCATTATCAGGCTATTCTGGGCTGACCTCTGTCCGACGTCTCCTCACACAATTTGTGGGAATTTAAGCATATAGACCTACTTTCTTTTCCTGAATGGTGACTTCCTTCATATGGCGTAGTGAAAACTTGCCTTTGAGCATTCTGGCTATTCTTGTTGTGTCACTGAGATAATAACCCAACGCCTTATCATGCTTCTCAGTGTCTGGAAGAGTTCACTGTCATCCTCCTCCCACTTACTCACCGCACTGAAGAGAAGAGGAATTCAATGAAAGTTAAAGAGAAAGATAAATGGAGAATAAAGGATGATAGGGAGACTCTGCGGATCAGACCCTGCAGACGTCGCTAGCTGATAAAAATCAAATGTGAGTCTTGTGTGGAGCAGGCAGTGATCATGGGACAGGCGTACACACTGTGGATGCCAACAATCAGCAACGCTATTCGACAGATGGATCACAGCGCTCCTGGCCTAGACCAGGCTAAGAGCTCATGGTCACGTGACCAGTGGATTAGCGTTAGCCCAACTGAAAGGGGGAGGAGGTTAGGGTGCATGTCACCACATGCTTCCTGATCACTTCCATTTGAATGTGTTTCCCTTTCTCTTTCTCTTCTGAATCTCCCCTTCATCCCTCTGTTTGTCTTTCAGAGTTAATGTCACATTATACATCTAATCATCAAGGGTTACTTTTTAAACCTACTCCACTACATATTACTGAATGCATGCCCTAAAATGTCATTTGTAATGTATTCCATTAGATCGCTCTAATGAAATATACTCTAAATACTTTGGATTACTTTTGGAATACTTCAAAATCATCTTGAACTCATTTGTCTGGGTCTTATATTTCAAAAAACACATTCCTGACAGTGTCCCGGCTGTCCGTCTCCTCTCACATTGTCGTGTGACACGAATTGTTGCACTTTAAAAAAATAAAAAATAAAAATAAAAACATCTGTTTATGGGAAATGTGTGTCTGAATTTTAGAGAAAATAAAACAAAAACAAACTAAAAGAGAGTGCAGACCTCCGCCATGCCCTATCTCGTAATGTTAACAAAAGCGATTTGGATCCAAACTTTTAGGTTCTTCCCTGGCCCATGCTACACCCTTCCACCAAGTTTCATGAAAATCAGGCCAGTTTTTCCGTAATCCTGCTGACAAACAAACAAGCCGAACTTGGTGGAAATAATAAAGTAATCCCTTCAAGTAATCTATTTTTAAAGACAGTATCTGTATTCAGAATACCACCAATTTAAACTGTAACTTTAATGGAATACAGTTACTCATATTTTGTATTTTAAATATGTAATCCTGCATGCTACTTGTATTCCGTTACTCCCCAACCCACAAAAGTTTCACCAAAGTATCGGATCACAAGCAAAAGGACACTCTTGGTCTCTTTCCTGTTATCTTTCATCTGTCCATCCTCTCCTCCTCCGGTCAGACCGAGGAGAGGCCCCATACTAAGCACATTCATTATGGCATAAGTGATTCTGACACCTTTGACTCATGGCTCAGTCAGATCAAAACCACTGCTCTAATCGGCTCACTTCCAGCTACTCATGATGTCTGTGCTGCAGAACATGTCTCCTGTGCTGTCCTTCTCAACTACCCCCCCCCCACAAACACACACGCACACACACACACACACACACACACACACACACACACACACACACACACACACACATGCACTTTAAGTATCATCAGCTAGGCTTGCTGAACCCTACACTTGTCTGGCAGCGCAGAGTGAAAAAGTGAGAAGCACAGACAAGCCACATGTCATGCAGTGAGCACATGGCACTGTGGGCTTAAAACATTGGGTTCCCCTGTCTGCCCTGCTGCTACTCCTCCAGCATCTGGGTCTTTCTGTCAGGGACACAGTGTGCCAGCCAATTCATGCCTGACCAGCATGCCTTGTTCCCACGCCGACCCAAAACACCCTCGTTTTCACAGAAACCTGGGAGAGCCCTGCCTTCCCGTGCACCGTGCACCATGCACCGCAGTGACAAGAGGGCGCATGCAGGGTAACGTGGCCAACGGGGTCAAGTGCTAAAAGGCACTGACCGTTATTTCCTGTAGATTACAGCCTGACTGAAGTGTTTTATTGATTGAAAGAGAGCCGACATGCAGAAATGAGTAAAGAGAAGATGGAATGAGAACTGACAAGGAGTCTTGATCCTACTGCCTACCATAAGAGTCTGACACCCTATCACATCTCAATGTCAGTTTTCAGTCACAGCGTATAAGACTTTGCAAAGACTAGGGATCTTGCAGGGTCACTATCTGCAAGACTTGGGACTTTGAGATAATTTCCCTTCCTGCTTCCTTAAAGAAATATGACATATTAAAAATTCCTTACATGTCCGCAAAAAACATAACTCTAGAAACACAAGATAAAAGACGTCATATGTCGACAGAATTCTTGTCAATTCAGCATCAATAATCCATAAAAATAAACAGTATTTGCATACAAACTTTACATTTTGGGTTTTGCCACCTCAACTCGTCGCTATCAGCCTCTGTTGGTTAGCTGCGCTAATTTTAGTGGGAGAAGACTGTGGCAGTGAGAGGCCAACCATTTCAAAAATGACATTTCTCACTATAATAAGTGCTGGTTGGTGGATCAGTTACATGCAGAATTAAACACAGACTCTTGTTCACTTGTTCACTCCACAACTCCACCAGTTTCTCCTCCTTTTCCATGTTCTTGAGCCTCCTCGGAGTCCCCCCATGTTTACTGGATACCCAGTTTGCTGCTTGTTCGGTGCTGGAGAGAGCGCACGTTGTTGACAGTGTTCACGTCATTTAACTTCACTATTTGCATGTGACAAGACTGAAAACATATGATAATATTAAACATGTTAGATTTGATCATAACGTCAAGACGAGAAAAAGTCTTAAGACCTGCTCAGAGTTTTATAACGACCTGAGATCACAGGAGCGTACCACAACTCAAGCAAAACTCTCATGATTTTATTCCGACATTGGAAATTTGTCTGCGATGGTTAAATCGCTTGAAAAGTTGTTTGGTGTAAGGCCAGGATTAGAAGCTGAAAAATAGGTCCATAAAATGTCAAAAGGTGATTTCTTGAAATTGCTTTTTCCAAAACCAAAAGGGATTACATTTCCAAAGATATAAAACTGAAAAATGCAGCAACTGTAAAAGACAAAATGATGAATCAACTATCAAAATTGTTGTTGATTTTTGAATAATTGACTAATTTTAGCACTACCAAAAACACATCCCGAAGCCAATCAGGAAGGTGTCCGCAGACTAACCATTCCTGAGCTAAAAGGGAAGAACTCAGAGAGTCACAGAGCTTTCACACAGAAACATCATGGGGGGACATTATCACAGACAGTGGACAGAGGACCTTCACAACATGTTAATCTCAACAGAGCCACAGCAGGGGACAAAGAAAAACATACAAAGTCTTATCGGTGCAACTCAGCATTCAGCCAGCAACAAAATGACAAAGGATGCATATCAGGAAGGTGCAGGTAAGCTCATCTGCACACAAATACACAAGGCCACATAGCCTACAGACACAGCAGCAGCACAGAGATATCAAAGCGTCAGTGACATTTCAATTCTGTTTGTAAGCACCACAGTCTTGATTCAGGAGTTGTGGCAGTCAGCTTCAGATTGACCTTCATGAAACATCATTTCATGCTTTTTCAGACCACATATCAACAAGCCAATGCAAAGCATCAATGCATCCTCTGTTTACAATGAGTGGCACAGACCTGATCGCAATGATCAAAGTCACTCCGGTTTATTAACACTCAACTTCTTTCAAATTGCAACTTCCGTGAGAACGTGACAGTGTACATGAACAGAGCTGGCATTTATAGTAGCCTACTAAGTTTCTCCAGAGAAAGTATTTCTTCTTCTCTAGCCATATTCTAAAATGACTACAGTATAAAGACTTGTGTGTCTGTGTGGCACTCTGTAGTAGTGAGACAATAATGACCTTTTGTGATTTGTTTGGGGGGAAATCTCCCATATTACCACACTGCAACTGTATTTATGGTATTCAATACTGAGTGACTTTATTGTACTTTATGGTTGTTTTTAGGTTTTTTTTGTATGATGTCACTCCAATGTTCTAATTCATGCTTTTTCCTAAGAAATCAAAACGAATCATATTATTAAAATACACCATATCTGGTTTATGTAACATCCAAATTAGTGGTGTAAAAGAGTATAATTCCCTTGAATTAAATGAAATTGGTACTAGTAGAAGTATCAACAGTAAAATGTAGCCTACTTGTTGGTGTGTTGATATAGATGGAAAAACTAACAAACTGCTGTGTAGTTTAAACTATACTAATTAGGGATGCAACTAAAATTTGCATTTGCATTGCAAATTTTCATTATCGATTAACCTGACAATTATTTTCCTCAATTAAGTGATTAATCGTTTGGTCTATAATGTATTTAAATGTCTTGTTTTGTCCAAAAGCCAAATATATTCAGTTTAATATGATATAAAACAGAGAAAGGCCTTATTTCAGAGGCTCAAAACAGCATTTTCTGCCATTTTTGCATGAGATTTTACTTCACCGATTAATCGGTTATCAAAATAGTTGGTGATTATTTTTCGATTGACTAATCATTACAGCTCTAATAGTAGACTAATGCATTAGTTTTGTGAACTTGTGTGTCCGCATGTGAAGTCTTTATCTGTCAAGTAACTACAGCAGTCAGACAAATGTCATGGAGTACAAAGTAGAACATTTCTCTCTCTGAAATATTAAGTAAAAGCAATTACACAAGATGGAAATCCTCAATTAATGAAGCTCAAAGGTGCACTTGAATACAGCAGCATGATATAAGTGTCGAGCATAGTGTCAGTACCAGAGTGACTGAACAAAAGCTCTCAGTCAGGCTGTCAAACTTGTGAAGCATGCCCATTACACCATTAAATAGACTGCAGAGCGCTTTGCGCTTATTACAGCCAAAAGCCTGTAAAACTGTATGTGTGTGTGTGTGTGTGTGTGTGTGTGTGTGTGTGTGTGCGTGCGTGTGTGTGTTATCTTTATGGTCCTATTACACCTTGGCTAACTTAATGCCTCATATAGATTACATGGAGTCCTGACAGGCAGGGAGGGAGGTTTGCCCCTATGGATACCACTGACAGTGAGCAGTGGTGGAAAGAGTACTGAAAATCTGTACTCAAGTAGAAGTACTGTTACATTATATTACTCAACTACAAGTAAAACTACTGTGGATTAATGCATTATCAATAGCAGGCATTCAATGGAAAGGGGAGATCCATGCAGAAAATATCTACTTTCAACAAAACACATTTCTCTGATAAATGATAAAAAGGTGTGAATGGATCAAACTACGGCCATTGGCTTTCTGAACAAATGCATAAATAAAGCAGGAATTTTGTCTGTTAAACTTACAATGTTTTTGAGCCTGCATGCAATTAGTATAAACCAGTGGTGGAAAGAGTACTGAAAATCTATACTCAAGTGGAAGTACTGCTGCATTAGGCCCACTGAAATATTACTGAACTACAAGTAAAACTACTGTGGTTAAAAAAAAAAGTACAAGTACCCAAAAAACGGACTTACATGAGTAGTTGTAATTCGTTACTTCCACCCCTGACAGAGAGTCAGTCCTTGCAGTGCACTGACAACGCAGGTGACAGTAAACTCACTGCTGTCAGTCCATGAAGACCGCTGTACAGATATAACAGGGACTTGCCTGTTGATTCAGCAGCGCTAATAAAACCACAAAGAACAAAGCAAAAAGTAAAACAGAAATGTTAGCCTACTCCGTGCATGCAGTGGTTCGAGCGTGTGTAGGCTGCAGGCGCTGCAGTTTGTTTACAAAGCGCTGCCTGTCAGAATATTGTTTCGCAACGCGGGGACCGTGAGTGGGACGAGACATACGAGGACGTCCACCTCTTCGGACACAAACACATTTCAAAGACGTTTAAACTGTCACTCACCTCTGTGGAGCGACTGGAGGCTCTGTCCTTTCTCATAAAATGCGGGGAAGAGTCTGCAGCGACGGGAGGAATCTCTCAGTCAGTCAGTCAGTCGTGTAGTTTCCAACAGTTCGCCTCACAGTTCACTGCTCTCTCTCTCTCCCTCCCTCTCTCTCTCTCTCTCTCTCTCTCTCTCTCTCTCTCTCTCTCTCTCTCTCTCTCTCTC
>JAOVVB010233288.1:0-10196 GCA_028570985.1 Heterobranchus longifilis
GTCCCAGGCAGGATTTGAACCTGGAACCTTCTTGCTGTGAGGCGACAGTGCTAACCACTACACCACCGTGCCGCCCTATTGAATAAAGGCTCAATAAAGTTAATTACAGCTAATTGCCTCTGAATCCGGCGGCTCCCAAAATGGGCCGTGCAGCAAAACTTCGACCGGAGCACACCCATCTGTGGTGCGTTTACGGTGTAACCGGTAACGCCACGTTATCACAACTTTATTAACCGTGGAAAAATGTCCCCACCGTGGCATCCCTAGTACAGTAAGTTGATGACTCAGAAGCTGCTGTTCCCTTTTTACTTTTTGATGCTCAGCAGTGACTGCTGATTTCTTCTATTCTGATTCAGCTGTTTCTCAGACGGATCTTTGTCTCTTTCTTTCAAACGTCAGTCTGGTTTAACCATTGTACAGCGTTTTGCTCTCCAGTGTCTATTAAAATCATTATTGTGATTATTGGGTTTCCATTGTGTCTATTAAAATGTGTGGATGTGTGTACTGATCTCACCCTGCCAGATGCCGTCCAGGTTAGTGGGTTTGCCTCTGTTGGCGGAGCAGCCGGGCATCAGTTCTCCTCCGTTGGGGTAGAAGTCGATGTGGCCCACAGGCTGAGACATCCCCAGACCTCAGAGGACGGAAACAAATCACGGTTTCTACAGAGACATAAGCTGCTAATTTGGTGAAGACACTGAGTGTCCACTTTGATCTCCTTCACTGTGATCAGCAGTGATTTGTACCGAGTTTGGAGTTGAAAGGAAGTCCATCGGTGTGAATGACGTCCACAAAGGTGGCGTCGCTGGTGTCCAGACGTACAGAGGCGTCAGTGTCCTGGAAGTACGGTTCAGCTGGGTCCAGTCCTGAGAAACAGAAAGAAAGAAAGGTGTTAAATCCTGGAGGGATTCATGTAAAACCCTGTATTCTATCTGGACCTTTAGTACTGTAGCATCATTTCTAAAAAAACATTGTTATTATCAAATACTCAAACATACAAGGACAGACAGAATTGTAGAAACCTGACAGACTGCAACAAATAAGAACACACTTTGCTGAAAATGAAGCTGCTGATTAGCCTGTACTCTTAGGAATAAGGTTGTATAAATTGTATACTTTTACTCCGATACATTTCCCTGAAGCATCTTCATCATTGAGTAACTTTGTTACTGCAAAAAGAAAAAAAAAGAGTGCAAGTAAGCAGGCAGTGGTCCTGCAGGTTAGATCATTGGTTAATCACATAATCATAGATGTAGATTTATGAGAAAAAAAACTCACAAATTGACAAGAAAACAACTTCTGACATTATAAAATCATAAATTTGCGATAAAAATTCTCTTAGATTAAAGTAAAAAATGTAAGGTGTGATGTGTTCCAACCATGAAAAGTGAAACGATGTGGTTCCTTGACCAAAAAACGTATGACTTCTCAGAATCTTACTTTGTAAATTTACAAGTTTAATCTCGGAAATGCTGAGTTTTTTTCCTTTGTAAACCCCCCCCACCCCTTTTTAAGTATCAAAAGATAGATTTAAAAGTTCTAATAATAGAAAGAGAGACTAAAGCTAGACCAAGAAGAAGATTTAAAAAGGCATACTTAAGTACATTTAGTATCAGAAAATTACTTTTGATACTTAAGTACGGTAAATATCAGATACTTTTAAGACTTTTACGAAGTCATTTTCTGGTAGAATATGTGTACTTTTACTCAAGTGGGGCTTTCTGGTACTTCATCTACTGTTTGATACAAAAAACAAGATACTGAAGCATTTGGATGACTTAGGCTATTTTACTGTATGTATTTTTTCTTTTCTTTTTTCTTTCTTGTATTATAATTTATTTACCTCTCAACCCCTGGTACACCTGTTCTTTGCTATTTGTAATTGCACCTGTTTTGCAATAAAGATTTACTCAAATATATATATATAAATAAAAATAAAATAAAAACACTTCACCGTCATTCAAAACATTGTTGCTCTTTTTTTCCTCATAAAACTGATTTGCTGTCAGAGTCTGTGAGGGCGGGACTTCGGGGGCCTTCCCGCCTTTTACCTGCTGATTGACAGGCTCCCATGCAACCAAACTACCCAACCCATACACCTTTAGAAAGGGAAAATGATTGGCTAGTATCGTGGTGATTGACGTGTCGCTAGCCAATCACAGCTCGCTCTGCCACGGCACAAACGCACATGACGAAGCTCATTGGCTGATATACTTTTCGTGATTCGGCCACTTCCGGGTTTGACTATGAAGGAGCAAGGCAATACGGCAATTTTCACAACTTAATTAATGTAATTAATGGAAGAATGGACGCACATTCAGACTTCAGGAGTGCTCCAAAGGTAGGAACATTACATTTTTCGCTCGTTAATTATGTTTACTGTGGTGGTAAATTGTGAATTACACTTTGGTGCTCATGTTTTCTGAAAAAATAACAATGACGTTATTGTGGTGAATCTAACCGGTCAATTCATGTACAGCATGTCTATATTGACAACAGTTTAACAATGTATATTTTACTGACAGTAGGCCTATATTAATATAACAATTAATAACAATAGACCAGATATTGGCAGAATGAGTAAATTATTATTTTAAGGTGTGTTTTTTTTTGGGGCCAGTGTCAATCAGTGTCAAGCTCATAATCAATGTCAGCAAATTAAATTTAGCTCTAGTATCGGAGTAAAAGTATACATTTTATTTAGGAAATGTAGTGGAGTAAAAGTTAAAGTTGACAGAAATATAAAAACTCAAGTTAAGTACAGATACTCCCCAAAAATACTTAAGTACTGTAACAAAGTGTTATTACATTGCACCAGTGGAACAGACCATAATAAGTGTGAGTATTGCAGTATTGCATTGTTTACCTGTGATGCGTGCGAGGCCGGTGATCCTGCTGCCAACGTCTCCTGCAGCGTGAGCTCCAACGCTGTGTCCGATAATATGGAACTTATCAGCAGTTTGCTAGTACTTGTCCTGCGTCATGCAACATGTATGTTAAATTCAAAGATAACTGTATCTACCACACTATCATACATGCAACATACAGTATGTCCTTCAACCACAGTGTGCACGTGAGAATATCCTCTCAGCTTCCACTTGTGTCTAAAAAATGTGCCTACTTCTCACTTGATTTATTACCTCAGTAAACATTTTCATAATGAGTTTATAGTCTCAATCTATAGTTTTCAAGTCTACAGCATGATGTTCATTTTGTAAATGTTGGAAACATTTAGAGTCAAATAGATAATAAAGCAGGAGATGCTTTAGGGCGTGAGCACTGTGTACATTTAAATAGACATTAACTTGTTTTGGGGTGTTGTCCATGTTTTTGACTTTGACCCTTCCACAGTGTGTTTTCACTTCGAAGTTAATTGTACCATTTTTGTTGCCTAAAAATGTGTTATGTTGCACCTTACTAACCTAGCTACCCAGCGTTAGCTGGTAACTTAATAGAAACTGCAGATTTTCAACTAGCTCTGTGTCACTGCAGGGAATGGTGCGAGTGTTCGGAGCTCCCCGCTCACCTGCCGTTAAAAACAGACGTTTTCTGCACTTAATACCACATTACCTGCCTTGTGCGTCGGTATCAGACGCAGAGGGCCGTGAGAAAGCGTCAGTATTTGTATGTAGGTATCAGTTTTATCTTACTGTGCCTTCTAAGATAAGTCCAGGATGTTTTTAGCTCTAGCTTATAGGACAAAGATTGGAAGCAGGGGAAACTGCTGGCCTATCCCTATCAAAGTTAAAATACAAACAGTAAATCTGTGCTCTGAATCACCGCAACAAAGGGTGTTTTCACAAAATGTCACACCCTTTGAGAAGGAATACTCATAGACATACAGTATTGCAGTGACAGTTAATGAGGTGCTGTATTTACCATGAGGAATGTGATCATGGAGGCCACCTGCGCAGCCACCACCCTGGCGTTATTGGCGGCCTGGGCATACAGAGTCTGTGCACCTTTCTTCCACTCCACAGCAACGCAGTTAACGTTCTCCGCTTTCACCAGAGCCTAGAAACAGCAACACATTAGTCTACACATTTGATGAAATTTAGGGTGCACCCACCCAATTTCCAAACTTATTTTCTTACAGTATAAATGTCATGTATAAATGTATAAATTGTCAGTATAAATTTGTCAGCAATGATAGAAAAGGGGTCCCTTAAGGAAAAAGGTTGGGAACCACTGCTTTTTAGACCACGCTCTATAGATTGTTTAAAAAGGGCCCAATGTGTTTCTTGAAAGAACCTGAAGTTTTTCAGTGTGTTTTCTTACCTTACACATCTCATGTGGCCAGTCCTCATCTCCTTTTTTCAAATAACCGGGAATGATGAATCGAGTCTTTCTCCTCCCGCTGTAGTTTGATGCCTGGATGTTTTGGTCAGCCTTGATCTCCTGACAGTTTCAGTAGAAAAGCAACGATGAATACATTGAAATCTTAAAGGGATAGGTTTACATTTTACATCTTAAAACAACTACGCAACTACGTCATGTTCCGTGTCACGGTATCCGTGTGCATGGAAGTGATTTAATGTAACAAATATACTGATTTTAACCATAGACTGTATAAAGATGGACAACCTGACAGCTCCCCATAAGTGAAGCCAAAACATCTCGAGTCCCTTGGGTCATAAGCCCCGCCTCCTCCATGTTAGTGGATGGGACATGAGCCAAACTGTGGTTTCTGTCATTTAGGTAGTTCTAATCACGCTGATGTTTGTTCAAGTGTTCATTTTTCTGTTAAGTTTGGTTTTAATGAGTTATTTGATGTTATAAAAACGGGGTGAAATGTCATGATTGACGATGCCACCCGGTTGCTACTGCGCAGACTCTGGTTGCAAAATTCCAAGATGGCGGCGCCCGTATCTGGAATATTTTGGCTTCACTTTTGTACAGTGGGAGGAAGAGGAGAAGCGTCGTCCATCTTTATATGTACAGTCAATGATTTTAACCCAAATCACAACCTTTTTTCTACCAAGTAGTTTTGTTGTCTAAACCTAAACCTACTGAAAATCAAAAAATTTTATAATGTTAACAGTATGTTTTAAACATACTCCCACCACTAGGGATAACCCTAACGACAAATATGGTGGCATGGTTTGAGGGACTTGTTGGGTTTTCACAGACACCCTCGATGAAACACAATAGCTCCTTGTTAGCTGTAACCAAGTAAAATAAAATAAAAGCGTCTCTTGCCTGGTAGTAGCGGTTCTTCTGGGTGAAGAGGAGGAAGCGGGTGCCGATGGCGTCGGGTTGCCAGGGCAGGACGGAGGCGGGTCTCTGAGCAGTGCCCCCCCAGGGAGGCAGGTCATCAAAACAGCCCAGCTCATTAAAACAGAGCTCGGCCGCTGCGGACACACGGACAACACACCCTCACTCTTTCACAATGACACTCGTGCAGTTTGGATATATTAATGAGGAATAATATCCTTTCAGTTCATTACGTTTTGAAGCTTTCTACAGTAGCTGGACATTTTTTACAGACCTTTCAGGAAAAAAATCACAGATAAAGGTTGCAAACAGTGAATCTTGGCAACAGGAAGTCCAAAAGGTCACGTGGTTTGTACTGCCAAGGTTTCAGAGAAAAAAAAGAATATATCTGCAGCCTGTCCTCCAAAAAACTTCCCTATAGGTCGTTTCTACAAAGAGCTTATTCTGACCTGTAGTTACGTTTTAAAGTGAAGCGTCCTCTAGCGGTTGTACGTTGACGTTTTATTGTGAGGCGTCTCCTTCTAGTATTCGTTGATGTTATGCCGCCAAAAAGCCGGAAGTAATGTTACGAAGTATTTAGATCGAGAAACGCTGAGGGCGGTCGAGCCTGTAGGCATGGGACGATATGAAAATTTCACGTCGCAATTATTCTGGCCAAAAAATAATAAAAAATACGACTTTTTTCTCAAAACATTACAACGTTTTTCTCTTAACATTAAGACTTTTTTTTAAACAAATATTTTATTGCGTCACAGATAAACTGTAGTAAACTTGTAGTCAATTTGTGAGGATATTCATGATATTATCCATTATCCCGATAATGGAAATTCAGCAACTTATTGTGAGTGTTTTTTTTTTAATCAGCTGGTAAAGCAGCTGGTAGAATAATCTTCAGTGGTGTATACAGAGCAGGCGGCCTCGCAGCGAGCTGCAGCTGATAAACAACTTATCACAAAGATATTAATACACCACACGCAGGACAAATACACACACTGTGAAAACAAGTACAGATGGAAGCCAATAAGAGACATACGTATTTCAATGTTAACAGCCACTGAATCCTTAATATTGACATGTAAACACCACTGAATTTACAGTTTGTTTTCAGTCCATAGCCACAGATAAACTGTAGTAAACTGCAGTCAATTTGTGAGGATATTCATGATATTCACAATTATCCCGATAATGGAAATACAGCATGATCAACTTATTGTGAGTGGGGTTTTTTTTTAATCGCGATTTACGATAAAATTGATTATTGTCCCATCCCTTTCACCCAACAGACTGGGCTTCATGTCCCGGCTGAAAAGTAAAGCGGTGAAAATGTATTTTTTAAATATAGCGTACATTTAAACTGTTGTATTATCTTCTGAGGGGGGCTTCTTTAGATTAATAATATGTGTTTTCTCCCTGTGACAGGCAGTGCAGAGCTTGGGTCTGTGTCAGCTCTCAGGTCTGATTCTCCACATCAGAGGAGCGCAGATCTCCGTCGTATGAAGGTAATAAACGATGCACAACTACCTCACACAGCCACACTTCAAAACCTCCGAACTACCCCTTTAAGAACAATAACATCCCACCTTTTCGCTCACTTAGTTTGCCATTTCAGTCGAACTGAATCCAGAAATGAAACTTACCGTACGATGTGCCGACGAGGAGGCAGAGCAGAGTCCACATGTGTGACATCTGTGGACATAAAGTCCCAGAATGAGAATGTTTGGCTGTAGAGAAGTGTGACATAGAGAATCGTGTACTTACCGTGAGTCCAAACACAAAGCGAGTAAAGCACCTCTGCAGTACCTTAAATACTCCGGCCAGATGGCTTTTTACCCACGTCGAGTGGGAAACACACAGGTGGAGGACAGACAGATAGGCCCGGCTCTAGACTGCTTTGAGTGGGGGGGGGGGGGGCAGTAAGAGATGACGACTAGTGTTAATTTAAGTTTGCACTGTTTACATGTGTAATGCATCAGATTTTCATACATAAGCCTGTATTTATTTATTTATTTATTTATTTCATTTTAAACCTCAGGTAAGGGTGTATGTTTTGTTTCAACATTGGGGGAGACACACATGTAGTGGGGGGGGTCCAGGGGACATTTGGGCCGTCAAACAACTTCACTTCCTGCAGTCTGGTGAATTTTTATGCACCAATTTCTGCCTTTTCGGCATCAATTTATGGTGGAAATGTCTTTAATTTCCTCAAAATAAAAGGCCTCTCAAGTTTAGTTTTTATTCACGTTATTGAGGGGGTGAAATACATTATGCACATGTTATAAATGTGTCCCCTGTGGATTTTATCGCGATAAAAAACACTCACAATAAGTTGTGGTGAATTTCCATTATCGGGATAATATTGTGAATATCCTCATGTATTGACTGCAGTTTATTACAGCGTCCTGTCTGTGATGCAATACAAATATTTGTTTCTTACAAAAAGTCGTAATATTTCAAGGAAAAAAGTCACAATTTTATGAGAAGAAAGTCCCAACAAAGTGTGTTTTAGTGACGTTTTAAGAGTTTTAAGAATATGTCGTTGGTTATCGGGATAATATCGTGAATCGTAATTATTTTGGCCAGGATAACCGTGCCCGCTGCGTCGACCCGTCAGAGGTCAGAGGTCAAGAACAGGTCATTTAATAGTTACATGTGTGCTCCATGTGTACTTGATGCTTCAGAATTTGAACAGATGTGTTTATTCGTAGATGTGCAGAGAGAAACGTGTAGATATGTTCAGTCAACAGCGTTTCATAATCACAGGTGTGTTCTGTATCAGCAGCTGGTAGAATAATCTTCAGTGGTGTATACAGAGCAGGCGGCCTCGCAGCGAGCTGCAGCTGATAAACAACTTATCACAAAGATATTAATACACCACACGCAGGACAAATACACACACTGTGAAAACAAGTACAGATGGAAGCCAATAAGAGACATACGTATTTCAATGTTAACAGCCACTGAATCCTTAATATTGACATGTAAACACCACTGAATTTACAGGGGTTTTTTTTCAGTCCATAGCCACTTTTTCCAAAACTCTTCGTTCAGTCTGCATTAACTCCTGTCAGATGGGAGTCTGGAGGACGGAAAATGTTGAAATAAGAAATAAATAATGAATACAGAAATAAACAAGTTTGGGGAAATGCAATGGGAAAATAATAAATACAGAAATAAAGAAAATAATAAAATATATTTTAAAAATTAATAAATACATTTAAAATGTCAAAAAAAATAAAAAATAAAGGCATTAATAAATAAAAAATAAAAATGTTTTTTAAAAATGAATAAATACATTTAAAAATAAATAAATAAAAGTAAAAATGCAAAAGGGAAATAGGGAAATTAATACAAAGGGAAATTTAAAAAAAGGAAATTAAAACATAAATGTATCAATTTATGTCACATTTTATCAATTAATTAATGCCTATATTTTTATATTATTTTTGGTACATTTAATGGCATATTAATTAATTTAATTAAGACATTCATGTATTTTATTTATTTATTTTGGCAGCTTTTGTCCTTCATATTATTAGTTATACTTTTTTTTTTTAATTAATTAATTTCTTTTTTCCTTTTTTTTCTTATTAATTCTAAATTAATTTTTTAATTAATTAATTTTTTTAATTTTTTTTAATTTTTTTTAATTTTTTTGTTATTTTCCATTTGCTTTTTCCCCCACTATTTATTTCCCCACTTATTAATTTCTGTATATTCATGATTGATTTGGGCAGCGTCTGTCCTCCATACAGGGGGTCCTGATATATTCTCCATCTTATACAGAGTCTTTGGCTGAAAAAAGAGACTGTCTGTTATAGACCATCCATTACATGTTTTTTATTCTGAATGCTAAACAGCGGGACTTCAGTAAAGTGTCACCCTGTATGGATGTATTGACTTTGAGTCATTTGTTTCCCTTCAGTTTTGGGACATTTTGTATTTGTCCAATAGATGGCATTAAAGAGCAAGTAAATGTAAAGTGAGTGTCTCCTCTTTTATCACTGGAGCGTGCTGCAGATCTCTGCTGCCAGTGTCTGTTTAAAGTGCCGGATTAATTTCTATTTATTCATGATGACCTGCAGTGTCATACTGTGCTTTTAACAGCATCACAACTAAAGAATGCTGACTGATTCATCATGTATTAAAGGGATAGTTTGGATTTTTTAATAAGTGGGGTCGTGTGAGGTACTTCACACGACCTACCTGCAGTAGATGGCGGTCGGCACGCTTCAGTTTGGACACGGAAGATAAGAAATGTGCTGCTGTGGACGGGGACAGCCCTTTCAAAAAATAACATAAAAGCACAGTTGATTCACATTTAAAAAATATTAGATAAAACATTTGCACACAGACAGCCTGGACTCAGTGAAGAGTAGCGATGATACCAAAAATAAAAATGTAGCTATGAGACACAGGTATATTTGTCCTGTGTGCAGAAAAAAAACTTTTTTTTTAACATTCAGGGATTTAAAAAAAAAAACTTTCCCAATCAGTCTTTTAACTTCCAATTTGTCTCTATTTGAAGTCTTTTGAAGGGCAAAACCTCACGGTGATGCGATGTAAAGCGCAGGTCGCTCCATGCTGTCATACTAAAGTTGACATTTATTTTTAAAATACTGAGGCCTGCCAGCGGAGCAGCTCAGAGACACAGAGCGGTCAGATTGGGTAAACAGGCCGGCGGGGGCCAATCTTTGCCAGATGATGCAGTGAGAGTGTTGAGGTTTTCTCTGTGAAGTGTGTTGGGATTTGGACGCGGGTTAATCCCATGTGAAAACAGCCCTGCGTGCACTCTGCTCTCCTGGGCTCCTGGATAAATACCGGCCAATTAGAGGTGTCTGGGAGAGGTTTTAGACCAGAGCTACAGCTGTGTGTGTCTCTGTGTGTGTGTGTGTGTCTGTGTGTGTGTGTGTGTGTGTGTGTCTGTGTGTGTCTGTGTGTGTCTGTGTGTGTGTGTGTGTGTGTGTCTGTGTGTGTGTGTGTGTGTG
>JAOVVB010233289.1:0-10196 GCA_028570985.1 Heterobranchus longifilis
GAGAGAGAGAGAGAGAGAGAGAGAGAGAGAGAGAGAGGGGATGACACGCAGCAAAGGGCCGCGGCCGCTGTGGTGATGACTTTAGTCTTTGTAAATACCCCAGTACTTTTTATAAAATTAATAAAATTATTTAAATTAATTTAATTATTTTAAATTTATATTAAAACTTGACTGGTTGGCAGAGGCATACAACCACGAGGCGGTAATTCTAGTTCAATGTAATATTGTTAAGAATGAAACACAAAATTAGATTTTATTGACATAACTCGTCTTGAGGTAATGAGTTGTTATGACTACAATATCTCACAAGACATTCATATTTTTGCTATTATAGCTATAACGCACACACAAACGGTGTCCCACCCGTCTTTCCTGCTCGCACAGACGTGTGTGCGGCCACACACGCTCGCACACATGCACACACAAATTATAACAAAAGCAGGGTTGACCGAGAGGTCAGGTCTGTTTGTTTACTGTTGTCCGTCCTTTGTGTGCGCGAATGTGTGCGCGTTGTGTTGCGTTGTCTATTCATTGTGTTATGGGCGATAAACAGCTCACCTCTGTCACCCTGTTGTTGATTCTGGGCTCAGTTACACTGAGACGAGGGCGCCGCTGCTGAGCGAGCAAGAGAGACGCGGACGGAAGAAATGGAAAGATGGAGAAAGAGAGAGAGAGAGCAAGAAAGAAAGAAAGATGAGAGATAGAAAGAAATGACAGACAAGTAAAGATAGACGGAGAGTTATGCTGCTCTTTTGTCTGACCTGTATGGCTTCTTTTTTTTTTTAGGGTTTTTTTGTGGGGTTTCTAGTGTGTGTGTGCGTGTGCGCGCGCGCGTGTGTGTCCCTGGCGTTATCTGCCGAAAGCCTCCGTTCGTTCTCACTCCATCAATATTTGATTGGAAATATCTCTTGTTCTTCCTGTAGTGCTGAGAGTGCGTGTGTGTTTGCGTGTGTGTAGAGTAAAGCTAATGGAGTTACATGCAGTAAATACAGTCACGCAGGTGCACAAAACATGCGTGCATGGTTGTGTGTGTACATACAGTAACATATTAGGGCTGCTACTATTTTAATGCAACATAACTACTTTATTTTGTCAATTAATCTTCTTGGTTTTCTGATGAATGGCAGAAAATAGTGACAATTATTGATTTTAGTTGGATATGTATTAATTGCATTAGTTGTATTAGTGCAGACCTGCACAGGGACTACATCCTTGAGTGTAAAAAGTGGATCTGTAAACGCTGACCTGTACTAAAAGTTATGGATTAGTGTCAGTTTAAGGGAATACACCAGTAGTAGAAGTAACCCAAGTTTAGTTGAAAACAAGCCAAAAATAGCCATTGATGGCCAGTAACAAAGGCAGAGAGACAATTATAGAAACAGAGAAATATGAAGCAAAATCTCTCAATGAAAACAGCACAGAGAGATAAGTCACGAGCAAAAACGAGAGAGAGATCAAGGCAGAGACAAGGACAGAGAGAGAGAGAGAGCCAGACAACTGAGAGACACAGAAAAAGCTGCTGAAAAACAACCCGGAAAGAGAGTGCGATATTCACAGAGATAATTGCAGACAGAACAGAGAGGAGGAGATAAAAAAAGAGATGCAGACAAAGTGAGAGAGAGAGAGACGGACAGACCGAGGGAGAGTAAGTGAGGGAGACGCAGACAGACAGGCAGAGTGAGAGTGAGACAGAAAGCTAATGGGGAGCTTTAGAAGGTAATGGACTGTGGATCCCCTGTGGTCTGATGGTAGTCCCATTCAACCTGTGTACTTTAGGCATTGTCTGCCCCATTGTATATTCAATATCCAGATGCTCCCCAGCCCTGGGGGCTTTTGCACAAGAGTACTCTAAATCTCACACAGCCATCCATGGTAGTTTCCTCTCAGACAGGAATTATTTGAAATGTTACAATTAACCAGTTTAGTTCCAGGAATTGAGAATGAGCAGAGCACGTGAGGTGATACACGATGATTACTCTACAAACCGACATGCTGAAGAGATCCTGGTGTCATTACACCGGTACATTATGCCTCACTCAGCCTCTGTGTCTGTGTGTGTGTGTGTGTGTGTGTGTGTGTGTGTGTACACTGTTTGTGTGTTTGATGTGTGGGTGGCCATGCATGCATGCATAGCCATGTGGCTTTGTTTGCAGAAGAACAGGTTCGGGTGTTGATGTATCTTTGGAAGCTGATCAAGAAGAGCTTCTGTTTTTTTTTTGAATACCGTATCCTGAATTCTGTGAATATTGAGGATACACTGGAACTACACTGTTATTGACTTATCTATGATAATCTCTAAGGCTACATACACACTACTATGCTTTCACAAAAACAATCTCCGTCCTCACGAGCGTCTTAGCACCGTTTCAGAACTAATCTGCATACTAACATGCCTGAAAACGCACATAACAGACCATTCAGGTACACACAATAACACTCACTATATTTTATTTCACACTGCAATAATTACCAGGAACTGTGCAATAACTGGGCTGTTATTCAGTATATTGTGTGCGATGTGCTTGTTGCAGTGCGTTTACATTGTATGCAGTGTGTTTAGTTTGTGTGCAATGTTTTTAATATGTAAAAACATGCGTCTTTTTAACTTATGCACCAACCAGGAGTGGCGTTCTTAATTTTGTTGTATCCTGCACAATAGAATGACAATAAAGGCTTTCTATTCTATTCTATTCACTGGACATGGGTGCGCTGGTGTATACAAAATAATGTCACTGGACACGGGAAATGTCACAAATCGCTCGAATAATAGCTTGCCTCTTGTGCATGTAGGCAGCAGTAGCATTATAATATGCAGAATTGAACTGCTACAGCTGCTATAGACAACAAGGTCAAAAACGGCTGTAATTCGTCATCCGTGTTGAATTAACCGCTGGTAGTCAAGGCTGATGTCGTTTGTTTTCTTCCGGACAAGGGTCACGTGATAGGGGCGTAAGGACACGTCATGACTGACGAGAAACAATCAGGAAGCAAACGTGGGTGTCATCGTTTCCAAAGGTCTCATTTTCTGCCTGTCCAGACTAAAAATGCAATGGCGGAGTTTTCAAACTTAAATGGAGTCAGCAGCGTTTCCAAACGTCTCCGTTTTAGGGGCTCAGAAACGCTGGAGTAATGTGGATACCAGGCATAAACGTAGCAAAAGCTGTGTGCTTTGTGTGTGTGTGTGGGATGTAGCCTAAGAGGAGGATTTTTCAAATGTGAAATTCTTGGAAAGGAGCAGCTCAGTATCAGGAGGGTTTTTTGGTGTTTTGCTGTTCAATGCTTTGTGTGTATCGTTGTGTGACAGCAGGAGAAGCAGACGGGCTAAGAGAGAAGAAAAAAAAAAAAGTTGGCGCCTAAACTTTGCAGCATTGCAACATAAGTTGCAGGTGGCACGAAACCACACAAGGTCTACAGCACATCCGCACAGTGTTGTCACTGCTAGTGCACACAGACACTTTGCACTGTGCTATTTCTGTGCTAAGAAGCATATAATCAGATATTGTGGCGAGCCACCAGCTATCTGCTACCTGTGTACACATGGCTCTGTATACTTTTACACTGCTGTTTCCTTCCAACAGATTGATTGGCACAGGGCTCTGACCATAGTTAACCCTTTAGTTCGTTTCTGTATCAAATATTTAATTTGCCTTAACCGACTCGATTAAAAAGTAACAAACAGTAAAGGGACTCCAGCGGATATATTTCCTTGGCCTTGTGAGGATGTTATTGATACTCTACATTGGAACGGATACTGTAGATACACACTGCTCTTCCAGGCACATGCTGCTAGCCTGTGTTTACGCTAGCAGCATTGTAGAAAATAATTTGTTATTGTGAGCCGAAAAAAGGCTAAGAACCGCTGACATTTCTGGTAAGTATGTCTTCCAGCACAGTTTTTCGGGAGGATTTAACTCTTCTAAAGTCTTTAGAAGGCTGCCTCTTTGGTGAAACAGCAAATCTGCAGTGGTGGGGAATGTCCTTAATTAGCCCAAACATTAGCTCTGTTTCAGCTCAGTAGCTTGAAACGGGCACGGGGGAGGATGAGAAGAATACAAAAGGGGTGAAAAGGGGACAGCGGAGGGGAAAACAGACAGGAGAGTGAGGGAGAGAGGGAAAGCTGTACAGGGTTCCTCCGCAGTATCGAAAAGTATGGAATTTGATTTTAGTAAGTGTGGAAAAAAGCAAAGAGAGAATGGAAAAATATCTGTGTTTCCAGACTATTACCCCTATATAAAATCCAGAATTTCACATAAATTACACACTTAACTCTAGTTTTCATTCTGAATGTATTGTTTGTTTGTCATCCCCTGCGGTTGGATTGTCATTATTGTATTGTACAGTATTGCAATATTGCAGTTATTGTGACAGCCCTGCACAGACGCTGTGAAAATGAAATTATTTAACTTTTTTCAACTCATCTTTGGTACTTATTCATACAATTTAATTTCATATATTTAAAGGATAATGCACATGAATCAACATGACTGTAAATGTGCCAGTGTTAGCCAGCTGGCTAATTTTCACCTGCAGTCCTTTGGCAAAATGTTTTGAGACCAGAGACCAAATAGTGTGGACTGAATGGACACAGTGGGTAAATGCAAGTATAATCCCAAATATAAAGTCTGGTTGGAAAGATTCCAAATGGGAAAAGAAAGAAGAAAGCTATATGTAAAATTTGTGTAAAATCCTTCAAAATCTCTAACATGGGGGTGGCGGCAATTATGAACAACATGCAAGGACAAAAGCACTGCAAGTCTTCTGCGTAATCTACAGAGAAGTCTGGAAATTTGAGTCGGGAAACGTCTGGAATTTTGAAATGGAAAACGTGTAGGAACTATAACATGTGTAGATCTGTAACATCTGTGAAACTGTTGCAATTGTGGAAAAACTGAGTGTTAGTTGTGTGTGTGGACACTTTTGCATCCCACACTCAGCTCCTCCCTCTTTCACCATAGATTTCTGAGAAATCCATGTGCGCGGTTTGGTTAAATATTGAGCAACAGCTGAATGTGTTTATATGTGGGAATGAGCACGTAACAGTTCCCCATGGGAATGGCCATCACCCAAGTCAAACAGTACGACCGTAAAATCTGTTGCCACCAACCCTGTCTCTACTTGTCTGTTTTTATCTGCCAAAGTCATCTCTGCTGAGGTTTAGAGTTTTCAGGTGTGTCGGATTCTTAATGCAGATTTATTTTTGATGAATACTCCCATGTCTTGTCTCACAAAGCTATTTACGTCCCTTTTGTTGTGCTCATAAATACAGTAAGTCTTTGTTATATTAGGGTGTTTTTTTTCTTTTCTCATCAACCCAAACAGGTCCTGCCAGCAAGTGTTTCTGCCTCGTTAACAAAACAAAATGAGCGATAGCTGCTCGCTCTTCTTTTATTCCATCTTTTATATCATGTGAATAAACAGAATGCACACACACACACACACACACCTGCCTTTGTTGACGGGGTTTGGCAAACCTTAACTCACCTTGTTTTTCATTAGGGTGCCAACTGTGAAGTGTGTGATGCTTCAAAAGACAGATGTGTCATTTGTGTGTGAATGGGTGTGTGAAAACGACTTTGTGGGTGTGTGTTTATGAATGTGAGGTGCGCATGCGTGGATAACTCATCGTTCTCTTTGTGTTTGTTCATATTTAACTACTGAATGACTTTAGTTTACAGCCAGATCAATACTGGATGTTTGAGGCTGATATCAATATTTGAGGTTAAAATAATCAGATAAGAATATATTGGCAGGTCATTTGCTCTTAGAAGTTGTGATGGAGGTTTTTCACTGTGATAAATTGATTCATTATTAGAGAAAATAATCAAAACTGCACCTACACATGCACAAACAGCGCTATCTGTCGGAGAATATTAACTATTAGTGTTGATGCATAATGAGTAATATTGGATTACTATTCCTTATGTCATGGCTTATTTGGGCTTTTTGGTGAAATTGATATGTAATAACTAAAAAGCATTTGAATACTTGTGAGCTTTTTTTTTTTATGTCTGTGAAGCACTTTGAAACTTGTTTTTGAAAGTGCTATATTAATTAAGTTTATTATTATTATTATTATTATTACTGATTTAGACATTGGTCACCATGGCAATTGTTGAAACTAGAAATTAGTTTGTCTGCTCTAAAGCATAAAAATATAAAGTTTGAAATTCACCCTAAAATACAAGACAATAAAACAAGATAATAAGCGTGGGATATAGAGCAACATTACTCTTATTTTATGTCATTCTGTCATTTAATCAGACAGTTTGAATCTTGATTGATGCAAACAAACAAACAAACAAAGCTCCGCTTAAAAATTAACTCGTGTTTTATGATGACACACTACCCTTTTCCCACTGACTCAGCCCTCCGACAGGTGCAGTCACCTGTCTTACATGCAGCTCTCAGAAACAAAAACATTTTCCATCCCCTATCACATCCCCTTGTATTTCTCTTTGCTCCCTCCACATTTTTTTTTTTCTCTCTCTTTTACTTTTTGGCTTGTCATTCCACGCGTCCTCCAGACGACCGCAGTTCGACCCTGGTATTTTCTCAGTCTGGTGCACAATCATTCGTCCATCTCTTTATTCTCGTCATCCAACCTCTTCAGTCGCTCTGCTCTCCCGTTGTCTGACTCTTTCTCTCCGCTCTCCTTTTTTTTTTTTTGTCTCTCGTTCTCTCACTCCTCTTCCAGCTGTCTACTCTGTTATACAGTTTGTCTCTCAACTTGTCTTCCCCTGCTATCATTTTGCACTCGCCTCTCTCTCTTTCTCTCCCTCTCTCTGTCTATTAATAGCAGTCTCGTGGGCTGGAGGTGTTAGCAGCAGCAGCAGCAGCAGCAACAGCAGCAGCAGCAGCAACGCATGATTCATATTTTAGCTCTGGCTTTTTATTTACCTTCACTCGTCTCCTCACTAGACCTCTCTTCTTCTCTTTTCTTTTATCTTCTCTTATTCACACATGAAGGCATTCTGGATCATATTCAAATTACTTTCACCCCAGTAAACTCTGTCTGTGTGTGTGTGTGTGTGTGAGAGAGAGCGTGCTCCCTGAATAGAGGCCACGAACAATCATGGCCTCCATTCATCAAGCAGTCTCCTCTTTAAACTGCCACATAAACTCCGACTCCTCTCGTGCTGCTTAGTGGCCGAACACGGAAGAAACTGGTTGCGGGGAAGTCGAGATTTATGAATGCGAAGCGCGTCTCGACAAGTCATTCTCACATTTTAGAGAGAGAGAGAGACAGATAAAGAGACTTCTGTCAGTCTGTGTTTGCATACGAGTAAAGTTAATTTCTCCTACTTCATTGACTGAAAACTCACACGGAGGTTTATGGCAGAACAGTATGTCAAAGTGTTAAAAGTCAGGACCATTAGCATCAGCTGTAGTAACATGATGGTTCAGTGGTAGAAAACCAGATGGTTGTCTCAGGGGGGAAACATCTACAAAAGTTTTATCTGCAAACTCTCGTCAGCTGTTTGTTTGTGTGAGGAGATTGTACACGATTCAGAATGTGGTTTTTTAGACCGTTTATTTTATTTTTTAATGATAAAGTGTACACAGTAGTAGCCTACATATCATGTCATAATTAATTCAAAAGGTAAGTAAAGGGATTGTCATTAAAAAATGTTTGTGTATGTAAAAGAATAAATATTGGGCAATATGTTGTCACCAGATTTTATAAAATTCTCAAATATCGATATCGGCATAAAAATCCAGCATTGGTTCGGCTTTATTGCAAAAATGTATCTATATCTATGTATGTACGCACCCCTGCAGTGTGTGTCTGTGTGTGTGTGTGTGTGTGTGTGTGTGTGTGTGTCCTCTCACTGTAACACTGAACACTTTGTAGAAACTTGGCAACTTTAATGTGTGACCAACGTGTGGCAGATCATGTGGACCATTTGTGTAAAAGGTGCTATTTAAAAATATGAAATGAATTATTTAATGTTCAATGTTGTATGAATGGCCTGAATAACCTGAGAGAGACGAGCTAATGTAAAAGTGTAGGAGGCAGCTACTCTATCCATTAGAGCAGTAGTCTATTTAAATTAAGCTGATTTTTTTTTAAGTATTTTAAATCCTACCCACCCATTTAGGAGCACTGGCTGCTTTAATGGTTTTATACTATGCACATATCTCATATTAATCCTATTGTTGCTCTAGCTCGTCTGTATTTGCACTGCAGACTGACTTCATCTTAGCAATTTAATACATTCTCATAACAGCAGATGTTATATACAGATGGCTTTCATGGAGTCTGCAAATACTTAAGGATACACACACGTTTGTGTAAATATACCCATGTATGAAGTTAAATACATATGCAAACAGTATGATAAAACACACATGCAACCATTCACATCAATGCATTCATACACTGACATGCTTGAAAACGCACGCACGCACGCATGCACGCACACGCACACACACACGCACACGCTTTAGGTTCCCATTAAGTAGGGGGGTCTGAGGTCAGATTTAGGGTCAGATTTAGGGTCAGTGTTTGGGGTCTATCGGGGGAGACCTTCTGAATGATGATAGATTAGTAGAGACAGATAGAAGAAGAAGAAGAAGAAAAGGAGAAGAAGAAAAAAAGTTCACCCAACACATGAATCATGTTTGATGTCCTGTGGTGACTTCACAGGATGTGAGCGTGCAATCTCATAGTCATTTCTAGTAAGTGTGTGTGTGTGTGTGTGTGTGTGTGTGTGTGTGCGTGCATGCATGCCAATCCCTCATCACTTTATCACGGTGGCCCTGTGGTGAACTGATGAGGAAAACGGTTTCAGTAAGAGAACATTAAAGGTGTTGGTAAATGCGGGTTCTGCTGCTAGTTTCCACCATTATTTAGAGGTTATTTTTAAATTGGTGATTTTGGTTGGGTGGTAAAAATTTCTTGTCCTTGTTTGGAGTTTAATTCTCTGTGTCCATGATCACTTCTTCTTCTTCTTCTCCTCCCCTTCTGCCCTTTCTCCTTACTTCTACTTGTACTATTGTCTTCTTTATTTCTTGTTTTCCTCTTAATATACTTCATACAGTAGTTGGAGAAATCATGTACCTCAAGTCTGTTTGTATACTGTACACAATAAGGCTGTCACGATACAAGAATTTTAAACTTCGATACAAAAGTATACTCGATACTTCTTTCAATACCAAGACAAAAAGAAGTGTCTGGCTTACAAAATAGGATAATTTTCTTTTCTTTTTTTTTTTAATTAACCACCTGCACACAGCCCTTAATCTCTGCAGGCTTGCGTTGAAAATCTGTTTATGGATCTGATTTTTTTTTAGAGCTTTTTTATAGATTTTACATCAAATGTGGATATTGTATCGTGTTTAAAACAATACAACACGATGTATTAAAAAAGTATTAATACTTACTACACATGGCACACTTCACTTCCTTCATTTTTAAAGGTCCTTTCTATTTTTCTACTGCCTGTAACTATTGTTGAGATCACCACCGTGGCAGCTCTTGGCAGCTAAACTGGTTGTTTAACTCGATACTTTCTGTATCTGCAGCAGTTACAGAAACTGTCAGATATGCAAGAGATAGTGGATGACTCCGGGTGTAGTGCCAGACACGTGTGCAATCACACCTGAAGTTCCGTAACATAGGTATTTTTACGACAGCGCTGTTTATTGATATAAATCTAGATAATAACAGTGTGCTGTATAGAGTCATAGTTGCACCTGTCAGTGAACTATGTCGGTGCACAGTAGCATCAGTATTTCTGGTACATTGTGAAAGATTTATGAAGATTAGAAACACGCCTTTGCATTGTTCATCTATCAGGTAGACACACAATAAATGGTAATATTAGAAGCTTGTGACTGATGTTCTGGATCAGGAAGTTGAGCTTCAGGTTTGATTCCCTCACAAAAATACATTTCAGGTAGGGATGCACCATGTGGACTTTTTTCAGCTGATACTGATAATTTCCTGCTTCTCATGGCCATTACCAATAAGACCATCATTTCCCATTTTTGTATTTTAAAAAGAAACTTGTAGTTTACAAACAATTATGCATGGGACACTGAACATTTTAATTAGGGCTGCCCTCTCTTAGTCGATTAGACCGTTTTGATCTTAGTCGACTAAGATTTCTTGAGTCAATTAGTTGTTTTTTATGCGTTTTTCATGCTGAATGACTTATTTCCAAGAAACTCCTGAGCACATCTCTGGTAAACAC
>JAOVVB010233290.1:0-23892 GCA_028570985.1 Heterobranchus longifilis
TCTCCCCGTGCTTGGTGGGTTTCCTCCGGGTACTCCGGTTTCCTCCCACAGTCCAAAGATATGCAGGTTAGGCTAACTGGCATTCCCAAATAGTGTGTGAGTGTATATATGTGTGTGCCCCGCGATGTACTGGCACCCTGTCCAGGGTGTACCCCACCTCGTGCCCTTAGCCTCCTGGGATAGGCTCCAGGCCCCGCGACCCTGAAGACAGGATAAAGCGGTATAGAAGATGAGTAAGTGAGTGAATTAAATTGAATTTGATTGTGTGTGTGTGTGTGTGCGGGTCTGTAGATTGCAGGAAGGTTGCATTCCTCAGCAACATACAGTAACTTTCCCATGTCAACGACAGAGGCGTGATGTCATAGGTCATTAAAGCCAAGCATTATTCGCAATGACTGGACAGATGGAAAGACGGACAAATGTTTTGAACTGCCAAAATACTGAGTCTCTTTATTGATTCTCTTGCATCTGGTTGGCGCTACAGAGCACCGAACACAAGGACAGCCAGACACAAGAACAGTTTCTTTGCCCCCCGCCCCGGCAATCTACATCATGAACAGTTTAATATTCTCCCCACTGTGCAATACAAATATGTGCAATATTAATACGTGCAATACTGCGCATTACTGCAGATATTTCCCTCCCCACATCTTGAACCATTTCTTTTTTAATTGTATTTTTTTTATGTGTGTGTGTGTATGTATGTGTGTGTGTGTGTGTGTTGTTGTCGTTTCTGGAATCTTTTGTCACCCAAACAAATTCCTTGTACAGTATGTGCAAACATACTTGGCAATAAAGCTCTTTCTGATTCTGATGTTCATCATCATTAGGAAATTCTGTACACTTGTGTAGAATGAAGCCGATATCCGATACAGTATGTGTTCACAAATTTGCAATTTGCTAAATTGACCAAGAGAATGTGGCTATAAGAAATGAATCTGGTGATCTTTGAGATCTTGACATGTTTATAATATACAATATTAGTCTCCTAAGAGGTATGTGCTTTGCATTTGCATTACTCATTGTTCTCATTACTGGAAGATAAAGTGGTGCTGGTGGAAAGATACTGGTCAAAACACACTGACCTTTAAAAGTACAAATTACAAATGAATTTTGTCCTCGTCTATGTCTGAGGCAGGTTTTCTCTCCTACCATGTAGAAGGCATGGGTTCAATTCCCACACAATGCGCAACCACCACTGGCGCTCCCAAGCACGGTTGAAACCTGTGCCAAAGTTGTTGTGCGAATTGGATTATATTATATTCCATTATAAGCGTTACTGTATATAAAGATCTGGTAACCTAACTCAGCCGAATGCTATTGAGTTTTTCAGTTGCTTGCTGGTTTTGCACTTCATGCTAAATCAGACATGATGTTAGCTTTCCTACAGGCTGTAGCAGCACTGGAATTTACAGTATTTAACACAACATCACTACTGAGCATCAAAGTAACAAAATATCTGACTAGCACTAATTTAGCTCAGTTACCTGCATACTGTAGGTATCGGATCCAGATCGAAATATTTAAAACTGAAGATAGCGGATAAATAAATTGGGCCAGAAATACTCATCGGCCCCAATTGTCTCAGGCATCGCTGCTAAATATTTTACACCGGAATTTGTTTGGTTTTGTTTCAGTTGGAAACTGAATTATTTAAATTTTACAAATATTTTCTTAATTGGCTCACTGGGTTGAATGTGTTTATTTGTGACGTTTGTCATTTTCTTTTTAAAATCTCAAGCAAAATGAGCAAAACTACTTTTTCTCTTTCTTCTTATTTTGGCTGAAGCAAAATTAAAACTACCACTATGTTCTAACTATATCTTTTATTATTATTATTATTATTATTATTATTATTATAATTATATATTTTATTATTTCTTTAACAAATGAACACAGGTCGCAGAGCTCCACCAAAGTGTGTGTGCTGCCCCTCCAAACGCACCATTTCTGTGTCTATGGAAATGAGCTGAGCTCCTGCTGAGCCACACCCCTCTTGCTCCCGAGCAACAAGCCTGAGGAGGGGCTGTTCGTTCTTATATGAGGTCACAATAGGGGGAATTCTAATTCCTGGGTTTAAACTCAGGAGATACAAAACTTAAAAAAGGACAAAAAGCAGTTGTTTTTCCTCAAGCTCTTTGTCTGTACACACACACACACACACACACACACACACTAGAGACCCATCTAAATGTCTAAAAAAGGGGATGTCTGCATAATAGGTCCCCTTTAAGATGTAAACAAGTCCTGATAATTACTGATACATCTTTTTGAACAAATCCATGTTCAAGGACCATATTAGTCTCTACTAATATGGTCCTAATAATAGGTATAATCTATTCTGAATATGAATGTATTTTGTTCCCAATTTTTTTTTTTTTTTTATCCAGCTCTTCAAAATTCTCTGCTCGTCCATGCCGGGCCGTATTTTTTTATTATTCAAATCTTTGTTCAAGCTGTGACATATCAAAAACAACACACACACACACACACAAAATAATAATAAAACATCCTCAAACCCAGATCTACATCCTCGTTTGCCTCTGGATCGGAAGAGCGCAGACACCAGCACCAGCTGAGAGAAAAAAAGTGAAAAGAAATAAAAATAAAAACAAAGAATGAATTAACATCTCAATTAGCAGCAGTAATTAGAGATGAATCTGGAAGAGCATGAGCGTTATTATTATTCCTGCATCAGTACTGGAAAAGTACTCAAGGGGCGGTGACTCACACACAAGCTCTGTAGTACAAAATGGCAGCCGTACAAATGCTTTTCATGCTTCTTTTCATTTTTCCGCACCCCCACCCCCCTGCTGGGAGACGAATTATTATTCTGACGGAAAAGAGACGTCAGCTGGAAAGACGCTTCTTCTTAAACAGTCTGCAGACTCCAGATTTATGTGCTTATACAGAAAAATGGCGCACAAGCACCTTTTGTTCGCACTCGCATCGGCGTGAAAGCGTTCGCCATCGTGTTGAACAGACAGAACATTCGCACGGTTTCTGATTGCATTAATGCTTGATTAAAGTCTTCTAACCATTAGGGGGCAGAATTTAATTTCAGCAGAACCACTCGCTAATAATCTTTTTATATCTTTTATCGTTTGAATGTAGTCCAGAGGGACTAATGTGAGGTTTGATTGTATAACACACACACACCCTGACCAGGTCATTGCTAACGCGATGTCTGTGCAATAAAAACGGCGATGTTGCCAAGAAGCTTTTGAAGGACGATGACCCGATAAAGTGAAACTCCTCCGCCCTCTGTTATGTGACACACCACTTAGCTAGGGTTTTTTTTTTTTCTCCATCTTTCCAGAGACACACATTAAGACACAATATTCTCATCCCAAGGCGCTGAATCCAGGACGTCACACTGTAGCCATTAGTTCTAAAATTTACAACACACTTTATACACAAGAGCCTCCCATGGCGTCCCATAAGCCGTTATTAAGACGTGGAGATGGTTTCCAGGCCATAAATCAGCACAACAAGGTTACTGGGTGTTTTGTTCAGCACAAATGCAAAGCAGCCGTAATTATCTTCCCCGTATCACAGCAGGGGATCATGAAAGCGCCCGTTACTCGCTAAGTGACAGTTTGCCAATAACGTGATGCAGCTTTTATTGCTTTATCAATGGCGCGTCAGTTTAATATGACATTATGTTTGTGTGCATGTGCACAGAGACAAATTATGCGAAAGCTCGTAGTACAAACAGTACTGTCTGATCAAACGTTCATTTCGGAGCATAATCTCATCATTTCACCAACATTCGCAGGCATCTGTAATGATTAATGAATTAAAAAAAAAAAGTCTTTTCTTTGCTATTGTCATCTTTTATCAAGTAACAGGCCAGATGTGGGTTTTTTTAATCCATCCACATATTTTTTTCATACTGTAGCCTTTAAAGTTCAAAGCATTTCATCTACTATTTGTTTTGCATTTTTTTTAATACACATATATACTGTAGGGCTCAGGATTGTGCAGTATTGAGTGACAAATTCACCAATTCTATTTTTTTCACCACAAAATAGGCAACACGATGAGCTGAATTTTAAACAACTATACAAACATGACTGAGCAAAACATAAAAAAAAAAATGGGTCACATAGGCAAAGAAATAGCAGAGATACACACATGTTTTTATGGTTGTTTTTGCTTGTTTCTATGAAAAAAATAATAAAATAAATAAATAAAAATACTAATAATAATATGCTCATTTTGAGAGCTCGTCATTCCTACAGTCGTCATTCCTCGTCATTCCTGTATATTCCGGTAGCGGTAAAATTGACACATTATAACAGTAATGCTAACTTCTGTTCTAACTGGCATATCCTAAACCACAGTTTGAAGCCTCCTCATTAACAGTTAATATATATATATATATAATTTTTTTTATCATCATTGACCTACATTATGCTACATTATGTATTATGCCTACATAATCTGTGCTGCTTGAGTTATAAGGATTTTAAGTAGACAGTTGGTTCTTAAAATTAGGATTACCTCCAAAGGTGGACCATAATGTATTTTTTTTAAGCTTCATAATATTATACCCTAAGAACTAGAGATTGAAAAAAACTCAATTTAGAAAAGTATTGCAGTTTCTTTTTTGTTGTTGCTGTTGCAAATCATGTTTTGCCACACTGACTTCAAAAAACTTTTTTTTTACTTAAAACTATTGACTTTTTTTTTTGAAGTATATATAATCATATAGGTGGAATTCCCTAAACTGGTTTCTAATGGCCGGCAGAACAGCATCTGGTATCATAGAAGTGAATTATTTGCTAAGTTTGTTTAGAATTGTAACAGAATCTGAAAAATAATATTAATATTAAATCAGGATATTTATTAAATCGTGATGCTTATAGAATTGCTGTAAATCAAATCAACACGTGTATCGGTATTATATGGTATTAAAACGTCCCTGATAGTTTCTGTTCTATTACAAACAAAAGTGAGGAAATCGGTGACCATTTGGTGACGCGGGTGCTCACGAAAGGAATGGAAACTTGGAAACACGCCTTGAGAGAACCAATAGATTGTGATCTGACATTCATCTGACTTATAGCATGTAATAACATTGATTATGCAGCATAACAGCATAAATACAGATTATATGGATATATTCCTCTTACTGTATATAAGTGGAGAAGCCCTGATAAGAACACAGATCCTTTACTTGGTGTTTCATGGCCTGTATTTGTAAGTAGACATAACAATTTTTGTTTAAGATACAAATAACTAACTTAGTTTAAAATAAAATAAAAATAAATAATCATGTAATTAAAAAATTCTCACACTTTTGACTATTTTGCCTATTAAAAATGATCAAACTTATTTAAATAATAATAATATTTCCATTTGCTTTAAGATTGCATACACACTGTGGTCATTTTGGATTGATGGAACACCTTGCATCGCACAAAACTCGTATAAATTTAATCATTTTTATTTCATTTAGTTTGATCCTGGGCTCAAACTCGAACTTGCCTGTGATGGAAGGGGTAAGTGAGAGACTCAGAACTCTCTGCAACCAGGAGTAAAATACTGAAGAGAAATGAATTAAAGGTAAATGGAGCCATTTTGGTGTTAATTTAAGCAGAAAATTTAATTTCTGCACGAACCTTATTAGAGTCTTTTCGTTCAATGCCTAGCATTCAAACCAGACCGTGTTCATTTAAAGTGTCTTCGCAGTAAATTATGATGACATTTGGATTCAATTAATCCCAGGTGTAGGTCCTCGGTTCATCTTGAATGCCTGGATTTAGACATTTAAGGCAGTTCTCTGTTTGCAATACAAATAGCTTAATTCCTAAATAAATACAGCTTGAAAAGGAGTCTTAGTCCCTATTATCTCATTATACTCCGGGATCTTGATTCTAAATCGAGCTACAGAGAGCTCTAAATGTCCTCGGAAAAGCTGCTGTACCTTGGCTGCATTCAGATCTCGGCTGTCTAATGCAGCTCAGTCTTCAAATGCGCCATTTTTCTCTCCTTCATTTGAAGGAATATTGTTTAATCACACGGGTAACCAAACTAAAGGATGTGCTCTATCACTATCAGTCCTCATTCTGATTCACGTCTAAATCTAGCTATTTAAAAAAAAAATTTCACAGACATAATAAGTCAAAAATGGGAACTGTAACAAGCGATGATAACTTAAGTCCATCGGGGTGGGAATCACGCTGCCCCATGCTCTCTCGCGCTCTCTCTCTCACTCCCCAAAAAAAACATGTTTTATCTTGAATTTAATTCAAACACATTTGTGCGAACTAAAGTAAAAGTGTAACCACAGACATTGTGTCTATGATGAACAGATGAGTTTCTATTGTAAGGAGATGGAAAGGAGATTATGAGACGGATAAAATCTGAACAGTAAAAATTCTCCCGCACCACAGTGACTTAGTTTAGGCTGAAAAAAAAAAAATCATGTGTCTCTCTTAACCAATCCCTGGTTGGATTTATGTATTTTGCATAGGGTTTGAAATTGTAATTGTATTAAGGAGATTCAGTGGAACGTCTGGCAACCATGGTTAATGATAGCATGGTTAAAGATATTACTTAAGGAAAACCAATGCTGTACAGAACACTGGATTGTCATACGAGCAGAAGTTGTATAAAGTTCAAATTCAGACTATTACATACAGCATGGATATGTGTGGAATGTGCTTTTGTGAAGGAACAAATGTAATAAAGTGAAAGTGCTTTTACACGATGCCACGTGGATGATGAATCGAATCGAGTGACTAAAGCTTGCAAATCAGTAACTACTCAAACAATTTGATAAAATATTCAAAATTTGATGATTCTAGAAGTGCTGCCTGTTTTATACATCACAGGTTTATAGTGTAATTCGTTTCGTTTCTATAGCAACAGCTTATTGGCAGAAAATCGCATCACGATGACCGTATGACTTAAAACTAATTAAAAACACATTCTGTTATTCAACAAAGCATTCTGTTAGGGAATGTTTAATTAATATTTATAAGAACGAGTCTCTATCTTCAGTAAGTTGTTTTTGTTTGTCTTGTTAACCTCATAAAAAAAAAAAAAACATTTATAACTACTATAATGTAAACTGAAACTTCGAGAAATCATAAAGATTAATGTGACTATAAACATAATTTGTGTTTCAGTATTAAATAAAAAATATATACACCCAGGCAAATTGTTATAATATATGAAGACACAACATGCTATTATTGGAAACGCATTGACGTTGTAGATTTTTCCTCCCACTGCAGACACGTGACAACCATGCAAGAACCGTTAATCTGCATTATGCTATTATGTATTTTTGTTGCTAATTCCATTCAAGGTGTATTGTGGAGCCAAAAGAAATGACCTGATCACCTGCCGGAGTATCTGATCCTTTTCACACGTAACCTAGCAACTACATATGATTATTTTCATATGCAGTATGTCATGATGGACTTTCGTAACTTAATCAAGTGTGTGAAAATTAATTAAGAAGGTAATAAGGATATTAATTTTGAGAACTTTGATTCGTGACTCCGTACAGGTGCGGGATTCCTCCTGGATTCATTGCCATTTGCTCGCGTTAGCTCATTCGATGCTTCTGTTGCAATGCAGATGAGACAATGCAGTGGGATACGCCGTGCTTTATGAGCAACTAATACTACTAACTAATACTGACATTTCAAGCGTTCTGATTAATAGCTAACCAACTGTTTGAAGGTCGAATCCCAAATTGTGTTAAATAATGGAAGGCTAGTGCACTATGCAGGGTGTACGGTCCCTTGTTCCACACACCTTGATAAGGGGTTAGAGAGGGATTTGGGATTCGGCCTGGTGTTAGACGCTAGTTATATTTGTAGCTTGCGTTAGCCGCAAACAGAACAACGCGGACGGTTCAGAGGCGACGACTTAGAAGCGATTACTGCAGAGACAGAAGAAGTTGTTTAAGAAGACACGATGTTATCAGATGTGTGTTCTTGCTGAAAGTGCTTCTGTGACTGGGTTTGTCTGTGGGTTTCGGCACTGACATCCAGGATGTAACGCCGCTTTTGTCTTTCAGAAGTCACACAAAACAGCATTACACGTTATAAGTTATCTTTATGGATTTACTTTTCTTCTCATTTGCATGTTTAGTTAATACTCAGAAACTCAAATGTTCTGAACTTTTTTTAAGATAAAGAAATTGCGGAAGCGTGCACGGTACGAAGCACATAATTAAATTAGACAGATTCTTTTCAGTAAGCGTTCACTTCAGATTAGATTTGAGCGAGAGAAAAGAGGATTAAAGATTTTACGTGAAGTGCATCGGTCCTATTGCCGCTGAAAACTCATCTCAGTATATCATGAACGATTCTCGAATGGATTCTCAGGTGCTGCCTAATAAAACTGCTCTGGAAAGGAGCAGGTTGTCATTTCGAAAACAAAATATCGAGGCTGTGAAGTGTGGCCTTGTCGTTAAAGAGAATGATGCGGCTGGGTCGGGACGCTTACTGATTTCAATCTCGCTGTTAACCTAAAAGAGTTTGTTTTTTGGGGGGAGGGGTGGGGTTTCGATGCAAACAGTTTGAGTAATTATCACTTCAAAATACTGTGAGTATTAGAGGCAGTCAATAGATAAACTAGTTTTTGTAGATTTAACAAACGTAAACTTGTCAAATTTTACCTTTACACAGTCCTGCAGCACTTTTGCAGATTGTGATTGGCCTTGTTCGCTGGAGGTCGTTGACAAAGTTGCACCTTTTTCTTATTTTCACAGAGTAAATTTGATCTTTTCTGCAGTTTACCTTCTCCTTGGAAATAATACTTTTTGCTTGGAACTTACTGTATGTGCAATAACATGCAGTTGGGAAAGAAAATCCAGTTTTCTGTTTTTAACAAGTTCAGACTACGGTAATTAAGAGCAGCCTGAAGTGGGAAGATACAGTGATAAGCGGGGCGGTGCTAGACGTAAGGCTCTACTGGGACATGGGCCCCGTGACTCAACACATTTTATTTATATATCATAAATAGATTTTTTTCTTAAATATCTGTTCCATGTGTAAAACGTGCTAATGTTCTTTGACAAACTAAAGAATTTTCTGATGTCCAATTATAAGAGTCAACAGGGCTTGAGGTCATCAGTACTATTTATAAAACTTACTTTAGTCCCATGGTGGTATCATACATCAACCCCAGGTCTTGTTTTGGTTTGGTGGACACACTGCATTTCATCAGCTTTTGACTTTTTTTTTCGCAACGTAGTGTTACGACCCAGATTGTAAGACGCGCCTCAGTTTGTATTGCTTTGACATTGTGGATAAAAATAAATTAATTAATTAAATTATGCCTGTTATTATCAAACTAAATGAACCCACGGCCCAAAATAGGAAACTCAAATTTGAGTAATAAATGAGGCAAAAAAAAAAAGATTTTTATGAAAAATTTTATGAAAACCAGTTCTTACTGTTCATAGCTTATTTTTGTTGATATCTGTTTTTATGTCTGGTAACATTAGTCCTCAAAGAGCATCATCAATGATATTATTTGCTTTGTTAAAAGAAAAAAAAAGAAAAGAAAAAAAAGTACTGCATTGTGTGATCAATCAAACCAGAAAAACATCCAAACAATTTGCATAGACTTGGCATATTCCTTTCCTAATTATTTTATTATAATTAATTTTTTTAATTATTATTATTATTATTATTATTATTGTAATTGACGCAGAATCAATTAGAAGTAGAATGGTGGTCAGCGATCAAGGGTTCAATTCCCTTCTTGGATCTGTGTCGGTGTAGAGTCTATGTTCTCCTTGTGCTTGGTGGGTTTCCTCCTCCAGTTTCCTCCAAAGGTCCACAAAACTTGCAAATTAGGCTAATGAGCATTTTCAACTTGTAACTTGTAACTTCTAACCCTAACCCTTGCTCGTAGTGTGTGAATGAGTGTGTATTGTTGTTTGCCCTGCGATAGACTGACACCTGTCCTGGGATAGGCTCCAGTCCTCTTATAGATCTATAGAGAATGAATGAGAGTAAGAGTGACGTAAAAAGTCCTGACCGTTTGGTGTTTAAGTTGATACTTCTTAAACATTTCTCAGAAGGATTCATAGAGGTTTCTACTTCTGAAATTACTTAAATCAGTTAAGGCTAATCGCTTTCCCTCAAACAGTTTAAGGACAATCAACTGATCCCGGATTACATTGCTGAGTTCATGCACGTGAAGGGGGCGTGTCTAACAAAATAGTATGGTGGGGGAACGCAGGGGAACGCAAATGATTTGTCCTGTAAGCAGTTTTTCCAAAAAGGTAAATTTGCATAGATGTCATGCATTTAACCATTAGGTATTTTATTATTTTATAACATATTCTCCAGGTTATTTGTGTGATTAGGAAAAAAAAAAAAAAAAAAACTTAATGAATTGTGAATTGTACCTTTAAATGCTTTTGCAAAGTTGAACAGCTTTCATGTTTTTAGCCTTGAAATAAAATACAAACAGTAAGAAACTATGCAGATTTAGGTCATGCGTTATTGCGTTATTTTTCAATCTACGCTATATTTGAAATACGCTACAGATCTATTAACACTGCTAAAAATGATAAACTGCAGATTTAATGAGACTTTATCAAAAACACAATACATATCCACTCTCTGCTTTCATTCATGACTATCCACTATTCATAACTATACAGCTGACAGAAAGCACTTATCCTAGAACATGTTTATCCTAAAAAAAAATGTAATACCACTAAAAGAAGTGCCACTAGAGGGCTTGTGTGACTGATGATGAAATTAACTCATGCTGAGCTGCGGCAAGTTTCATCCCAATGCCAGAGACTTCCTGAAATGAAAGGCTTGTTTGAATACGGCTGAAACGTAATTACAACACCTGATGTGATCAGAATCCTTGCTGCGTCATAAAGCTTTTTTTTTTTATTTTTTATTTTTTTATTAACTTACATGAAACCCCATCTGGCATTTGGAACATTACATAGGTTACGTTCTTGCCTGGGAGTCGCTGAATAGCAATATTGCGCTTCTCACCGCAGGCCTCATAATTTCAGCGTAAAGCAACAGAAACGGAGACTGACGATGAGTAGAGTATCTTCGCTTCAAATAAAAGTCAAGCGTAGACAATGTCAAATCCGTCCCAAATTATTTAAACACATGAAAGTTTGCTGTTCATAACAGAAAAGCTAGCTCTTTATAGAACAGTTTTAGCGACTGTCCTACCATGTAGCGTTAGCGACTTCATCAGACGAAATGTAAGAAGGGAAGTGAATTTCACCAGAAGCACCTTTAAAAGAAACTTACATATTAGTTAAATTATAACGATTCCAGTTAACTGGTAATCTAGAGTGATGCGTAGCACACAGCTAGCGGGGTTTGACACCTGTCACTGACCAGCTGTCACTCAAATCGGCCACGCCCCTAATTATCTATAATTTCATGGATTAATATAATCTTACCTGATGCGTTTCTGTTGCAAAGTTGGACATTTTAACATAATCGTCTATGGTTATTGACTCACTTTTGGAGCCAGCCCCCAGTTGACATTTTAGGAACTGCATTTTGTTTTTCACTGTACTTATTAAGAATAGAATAGAATAGAATATCTTTTATTGTCATTGAAACACGTGGCATGTCCAATGAAAGTTGGTGCTTTACACATACAGTATTACATGAGATTTTTATAACCTGAGGTTACCCATTGGCAAAAACTTATTTCATCTAAAATGTCAGTTAAAAAAATAGTTTATTATAAAATTGTTGGATAATCGAAATATTGCACTCGCAATTGTACTGCATATCGGCATGGCTGTAATTATATCACAAATTACCTCATTTTCAGGTAGTTACATATGTAATTATGAACAGTTTCATTTAATATGATTTAGAGGCTTTTACAGTAATTTAATGAAATTTGTTATTTTTGAGTTGTCCAGTAACACTTAATGCTTCAGTTTGGTATTTGCAAACAAAATAATTAATAAGTTTGTAATTAACCCCCGAATCATACTTGGTAATCCTTTGTTTATCCCACTCTGAGGTTTATTTTAGCATTAATCTTGTGCGCTAAAAATATCCTCTGCTTTGGTTTGTCAGAACTACCTCCCCATGTGTTATTTTTCACTATTGTCAGGTTGTAACTAGTGTGAAGTATTTGACTAATAACCGTCTGTCAGCACCATAAATAATAACACAGGAATGCCCGTAGTCTCCACTTTTCCACTTCAGGAGGTGAAATATGTGTTAAGATTTAGTGATAATTGCCTGATTTACACTTCACCATGTAATGACAAGTGTTAGCAATATTAACTTCTTGGTGCATGTGTCAAAAAGAGCCATTTATTTACAAAGCACCATGGAAATATATAACATACCTTCCTGCTTAGGTCTCGAGCGAAAGCTCTCTGTACAACAAAAATAGATTTATAGAATTTCTCCATAACAGACGCTGCATACTCGAAGCACAGACATACGTACAGTATAAAGATGTTCCTGTCTGGAAGTCATCGTCGAGTTGGTCTCAGGCCAAGCCTGAGGGTATGTCCCTGCTAATCCAGTGAACCTCGGTGAATTTCGACATGTTCATGGCATTACAGATTTATGAGCAGTTCCCCATTAAAGCTCTGCTTCATAAGCATCTCAAGAGGTCTCGGCTCTTCATTAATTAACTTGTTTTCCTTCTTTGTACAAGAGCAAACACTCGCCTAGCCCAACCATTTGCTCGTTCATGTCGCCATCTGCTGCAATGTCTGTCTGAATTGAGGTTGACTGGCTCACTTGTGAAACTGCTATGCATTAGGTTACACAAAACAAAAATATTTTTTTATTTAATAAGATATACACACAATTTTATGCGCCATTCAAGCACAGGCTTACATTTACAGGCTTACATTTGCAGCCAGCTCCCATTATCCAGAGCACATTCTCTTTATGTGTGCAATGTGAAAGAAAATACAAGACAAGGATTTAGATAAGCAAAGCTCTTGGTGAAGTGGTTGGTCTTTAGTGAGTCAGAAATCTTACTGAAGGTTGTGGAGTGATCAAAGAAGTACCTGGGTACCTGATCAAAGAGAAATCTTGACAGCAAGGTCTGATTGTACACTGAAAGATGTTAGAATCTAATCTAGCAGTCTTGGAGACTTGGAAGGAGCTTGGTGCAGAAAGAGGCTTTACAAAGGTGGGTTAAAAGATGCAGATGGCAACAGGAAGCCAGGAAAGGGAGCATGGCAATGGGTTGGTCTCGGGGCACTTGGGAAGCTTAAAAACACGAAAACATTCTGGATTAGTTGCAGAGACTGGATGGTGTGCAGAGACAGACCTGCCAGGACTGAGATGCACATGCACCCTACAGTCTTTTACCACTGTTTGGCTGGTCCGCTTCATCTCTCGGGGTACAAGGAAGGAATCCATCCAGACTTTTTTTCTAGATATTGGAAGGAATATACTCTATATATTCATCTGAACAGCTCACTTACAGGGATTCTTCGTCTGAGTCACAATGACCGAAGACCTGTCTTGTCCTTAAGTACTTGGGTTCTCAAAATGGCGAAGGACTAAACAAGCACCTGAATGGCTTGTGATGATAGAAACCTCTATGAATCCTTCTGAGAACCGAGATGGTTTAGCGAGAAGGATAGTTGTCCTTGATTACCACAAAGTTGTGTGCAGTGGCATATCCTGAAATCTGAGAGTTGACCAAGGAGATTACAAAAGCTTGGCATGCATCTCCAAGGATGTCTTTTTCAGATTTTTCCAGAACAAGATATCTACCACACTGAGATGCTGAGATACACAGAGAAGCATGTGGATCAGAATAAAGGAGTGTGATGAGGAGTGTCATCAGCATAGCAGTGAAATGGAAAAAACAAATGTGATATGTCCTCGTAAAGAAATTGAGATATCTACAGGGAAAACAGAAGGAGACCAAGCACTGAGCCTTGTGGAACACCCATAGAGAGTCTGCATGGAGCAGATATTGATCTTCACCATGTCACATGATTGGACCATCCCATCAGTTAAGAAGCAAACCGTTACCTTGCTGTGCCATGAATTCCAAAACTCACAAGGACAATCGGCAAGATAGTAATGTGACCGACTGCTAGAAGATGATCCAAGGCTGATCTAGCCTACCTGCAGGAACCTTATCAGTGATGAACACAACAGCATTTCTCAAACTGGCTAGGAGAACTCAGTGATGAATATACATTTAAGAATTACTATTATTATAATAATAATGAGTTGTGATTTCAACCACTGAGAAATAAAAAATGTTTAACCCCCCGCCACCCCACCCCCTCCCAGCTACAGTATGCTTTACAGACGCCAGATTTCTGACATGAAAAAAAAAAAAAACATGGGTGTAAATTTGATCTCAAGAAATAAAATATCATCATCACTGAGCATCTCTAATCACATGAGTGTAGACCAGCAATCACTTAATTAAGTCCACCCGAAAACGCTGATGGTTGATTTCACACTTAACGTCTTGTAATATTGCTGCTTATTTGGCAGGTTTGAATTAGCAGAGGCGGGCACACACCCAGAAGGTCGTCCTGCCAGCATCGTGCCAGCTGCAAATACTGCTTATTATTCATAGAGAAAAGCATGTAAATACGGCCAATCTACTTTTGGAGCTCAGGCACTTTCATGCCCGTATCATTTAAAATGTCCATTGAAATGTGATGTCTTTCTCTTTCTTAAAGTCCTTTTTTGCCCTTCTTTCAAATCATGTCTTCTTTCATACTACATGCCCTTGGGGACCTAATACATCACAGGGAAGCGCTATAGGTTCCTGCAAGTTTTTTTTTTCCCCCCAAAATGGGAAATGTGGCCAGGCATGTCAATGAGGATATGCTCGTGTAACTCAGTTAAAAAGCTAATGAAAATGTGATTTGTTTTTCCTCAATAAGACATGAACAGCCTTACAAATAGTTTAGCCAAAGTCTGGGACTTGAAGCAACGGACTTGTTTATGTCCAAATTACTGTTCATGCTTTATGTCGCACGTGTCCTCAGTTCAGACGTCACACTACATTATGGCCCAAGTCAGCAGGTTGTGTTTTTTTTTCCCTCACTAAGCCTCTCATTTTGAGCATGATAGTGGTTCTTTATGTCTTTGGGATTTTTTTAAAGGTTTTTTGAACCTGATTTTTTTGGGGGAAAAATGTCTGATATCAGGCTTAACATAGACCAAAAACAAAAAATTATATGGGAGCTGGATTAAGTGGGGCCAAAAGTGGATTAAAACAGAAACGTGGATATTTTATGGACAAGGCAGCCTTAATAAATGTCTATAGACGACTTTATTCAGTCTTTCATTTACCTACAACAGAGCCTCACCGTATATAGTATACCGATCAGCCAAAACTTTAACTTTAGCTTTAAAATATATATTTTATACTGGTGACAGGATCCGCTTTTATGCCTGCGGGGACCAAAGGGCCAGCCTGTCCACTTCTGTCCTACAGAAAAAGGCAATGCAATAATAATAATAATAATAATAATAATAATAATAATAATAATTAACCTTAGATTTAGAGTCCCAACTATGGATACAAGTCGTTCAATGGGTAGAAGGGTGAAGAAGACAGGATGCAAAATTATGCTAGTCCAAAAATATGGCTAACCCAAAGGCTACCAAGACTGTTTAGCAAGTAAACAGAATTAAATTAAGCAAATTCCTGCAAACAACGACCGTGTACAGTAAGTGCAGACAGTATACAGTATACTGAAAAATTTGGGAATTATAAAGTTTATTGTGCACATATATGTTAGAAATGCGCGTGAACCACGGTGACCTTGTTTTTAATAAAAAAAAAAAAAAAGGCTGAGGAAGTGAAACTAAATGAGTCATGAGTTTTTCTGGCCTATGTTTTTTTTTTGGTTTTTCAGAAACCTTGCAACCCGGGTTAATAATTTTAGCTCTTCAGGAAACACAGTTGCTCAATGGTACGTCTAAAATGGCTCAGGACTTCAAACCTCTAGACTGTACTGTATGCTAGATGACAAAGTTATTGACTCTCAACTGTTTATTACAGGGAAACTAAAAAAAAAAAAAATACACTAGCTTTAGTGGCCTCAAGCACAGGCCGAGAGAGAAAGCCTTTTGACTTTTGCTGGAGGCTACGTTATTATTGATGTTGTCTTGCCTCAACAAAAATCTATGGTCACTAAAGCCACTGTGTAAGCATACCTGCGGATTATTACATCATTTCGAGACTGAAGCGAGGCTGGAATGTAATCTGAAAAAAATTTATATGAGATTTTTGTTGTAAAAAAATCTGGGGCATCAACCAAGCCCCCGCTGATGCAGTAGAAACCAGGAAATCGGGTAGAGGTGAGAGCCGATGCCCCACAGACCTTGCTGACCATGCAGCTATTTTGGAAAGCTGCTGGGCAGAGATGGTGGTGCTGGTGGGGGGCATAAAGATGGTTGAATCATTTGAAGCCTTTGCTGTGCAGCCAGCGCCACTTCATAAGGGAGCTCAATCACCTTCATGAAACTGAAACAAGTGTGTTTACCGTCCAAAGCACAAAACTTTACTCCGTGCTAGTCATGTTTATAGCCCAAAATATGGAAAGGTGTGTTTAATCCTAAAGGTCTGACGGATTAGCTCTATATAGGTTTCTGCATTCTTATTGGTTTCTGGTTATCAGAGGTGAGTAGAGTAGCCAAAAAAACTCATACTCAAGTAAGAGTAGCTGTACGTTAAAATAATATAACTCAAGTAGAAGTGAAAAGTATTCCTCTAAAATATTACGCAAGAAAGTGTACAAATGTATTCGGTGAAAGAATACTAAAGTACTGAGTAACTGTTACATCGTAATGTCTGATTTATTAATTTTTTTTTAGAACAAAATAATAAAATAATGTCCAAATTCTGACATTTCCAAATAATAAAATTAATAAAATAAATAAAATAAAATAAATGAATGAAACTAAATATGTTTACAAAATAGCAAAGTAAGGAATTTCCTAATCTCACTTTTTTCACAACATAAAGATTTTTGAAACAAATCCCTACTTTAGGTAACGTATGTGTATGTTTGAACAGTGTAAACTATTTCCAGTGTAAGATTTACTGTATATTCAGTTTCCCTCCAAATGGCTCAGCAGATAGAAAATAACATTAGAACATACAGTATGTACAAGAGGTCTCACTTTACCGTAAACTGTGTCCAGCAGAACAAATGTAAGAAATCTTCTTAGCCTCTAGTTTATTTACTAATTATATATTAAATATTATTATATATACAGTATGTTGACATTGCAACATTAAATAAAACAGCTAAAACTACTCATAGAAGTAAATTTTTTTCAAAAAATTACTTAAGTAAAAGTAAATGTAACTCGTTACTACCCACCTCTGCTGGTTATATTTTATTGGTTACTGCAACTGAATGTGGAAAGTAACACGATAGACGTCGGTTTAGGCCTCATCCAGAGATGGAGCTGTTTGGCCAGCAGAGAGGCAGAGGAATTAAAATGGTAGCAGTTCACACCATCAGAGTGTTTTGGAGGGCAATTAATTTCAGACAGCAGGGAAGAAAAAAAACAGCCATCAGGAGAGGTGTGTGTCACAGGCTGAGCTCGAGCAGCAGCTTGCAGAAGCACCATCTCTGGGTGGACGTCAGGACGGTGGAATGGGCGGGGGTGTTGGGTGAAGACGCAGAGCAGAAGATCTGGGCTTTCCGAGTGACACATGGCAGAAGCCAGAAACTTCTGGCACAGCGTTCAAGATTACCAGTTATGGAAAATGGATCTGAAAGGAATCTATGGTGTTGCTCATGCCAATACAGAGAACCTTTTCAGTGAAAATTATGAGATGAGAATGCCCGAGAGTGTGTGTGTGTGTTACTTTTTAAACAATAATACGCCAATTCCTTTGCATTCTTGGTCAGGACATCTCAAGGTAGCGTGACTCAGATTTAATCTAGCACTAAAGCAGCTGCTAATATCTTTTACCGAAACACTCCTGGTGATGGACGGGTCACAAGAAGACGCCAAAAGTAACATGCTTTAGATCTGATCAAAGCAGATGTCTGCGTTTTTAAGATAATCATTGAACAAAAGCCTTGAAAAGATGCCTGCACGTTCTTCTCTAATGCAGGGGCAAGGACTGAACTGAAAACAGGAACTTCAGCAAGGATATCAGGAAATAAACAAATGCCTCGTTGATCTCGTTCTCTTTCTTTTTCTTTCTTTTTTCTTTTCTCTCAATAAGAGAAGCAAGAGAAGTGCTAAAGGTTTCTCTCAAATAAATATGGTTTGCTTTACAGTTTGATTTGTTCTATATTACCTCTAGTGAAGGCGGTACGGTGGTGTGGTGGTTAGTGCCGTCGCCTTGCACCTCCAGGGGCCAGGTTCGATTCCCGTCTCTGTGTGCATGGAGTTTTCATGTTCTCCCTTGTGCTTTCTGTGTTTCCTCCGGGTACTCCGGTTTCAGTCCAAAGACATGTGGATTAGGCTAATTGGCGTGCCCATAGCGTATGTGTATGTGTGTGCCCAGCGATGGACTGGCACCCTGTTTCTAGTGAGTAGAAAATAGACTTTAAGTCAAGTTAAAACCTATACAGAAGCACCACCATGCACAGGTCAGTTTGAAAGCAAATTAGTCTCAAAATCAGGAATGTTTTCACAAAAATTCCTGTTTGCAATAAACCAGAAATTTTAGGGGAAAAGTAAGAAAATGCAAATATACAGTATCTATATTTTCCCCCCAAGGGGGAAAATATACTTGGTGTTAAACCATGCACCTGTGTAGTCAACCGACAACATTGTGAGGGTGTTTGTTCAGATATTTGCCTTTATAGTACGTGTGTAACAGGAGGATTCCAGTAGGGGGCGCAGCGGAGAATTCAACCAGACAGTTTTGCATGAAGTAAACAAAAATGGCGATTCTCGAAACGCTAGATGTTTCAAGTAAATTTCAAGTAAAAAATTAAAGGTTTTTGTTAGGTTTTATGAATTTTTCTTGAAAGAAGCAAAATTGTTTTCCAGTAGAACAAAACATTTTACGCTTGAAATTTTAGCAAAATCTTTTAGCAAAATATAATAATCTTACATCTTGTTTATTGTAAACTTATTATCAGAAATTGCAGATAGGTTTGGCTCAATTCAAGACTATTTCACTTGCTACAATGTTGTTGTTTTTTTGCCGTGTATCTTCCGCTAACTGTTTATACCTGCATATTTGTCACTGTTTCACGGTAAACAAACACTTTATACAAGCCTAACTAAATGCAGATCTGGTTGTACAACTTCTCCTCGACACTTATTAGCGTTTCCGACGTCCCGGCTAACTACACTGACCCTACTGTTTTCAAGCATGTCAAAAGATTAGCACACTGGTCATCAAATGAGTCCGATCATTAAGATCCAGTTTGGCTTCTTAAACCTGAACTCCAGCATCATTTAGAAATGAAACTTAGCATTTTAAACCCACAGCAGGTTCTGCTGAATTTCTGAGTATAGAATGCATTAAATGATTAGTTTGCAGTCAAGCAGACAGGCCAGTCCGAGTAAGGAAGCTTGTGCGCAGGGCATAAAGCCAAATAAGCTTGAAAGTCCCAAAGCAGAAAAATGACATGCGCCAGAGGTTACTCATGCAAGCACAGAGGAAGGGATAAAAAAAAAACATCACAAGCATCAAGAAAGATAAGGTTGAGAAATCAGATGGAATTAAGAAACCATGGAAAACTGCAATTTGGAAGAGAGAGAAAATAAATTGGCGTAATTACTTTCCAAAGAATCAGATCATGACTGTAAGGACAAGCAGATCCTGTACGTCCAAAAGTCCAGTCGATCCGAGTGCCACAGGAAGTGGAGCGATATTTACAGTACATTCTTAGACCAGATTAAACATTGACTCAACACATGAACACTGAATGTAACAGCAAGTGTTTTTAACCTGACATGATCGTTTATCTCTTGAAGGATGAATATATACTTTCTGCATGTTTGCACCACATGGGGGTGACATTAGGTGGCACGACAAACGTCCAGGAGGGAAGTTTTGCTTATAACAAATGACTCCCTCTCACCTGTCTTTAATTCAGACTTCTGTACAGTAGTACAGAATCTAACCAATCATAGACGATGGTTAATGGGAAAGATGGGAAGCCTAGGGGGGAAAAAATCATCTTTTATATTCATGGCAGATTAAATACTCCACAGTAAGCAGAACCACTTTGCTCATGACATTAAAATTAATTCTCTGATTCTGAGTCTGATTAAAACCTGTGAGATTATAAACACACATCTTATTGGATCAACGCCCGTGTGGACGTCCAAATCAAAATAATTTCAAATCGTATTGAACAAATACTGGCCACGTATTATTATTGTTGTTGTTGATGTTGTTATTATTATTATTATTATTATTATTATTGAGATCACTGTATAAAAATAAGCATTTATGAAACTTATACTGATATACAAACATCGCTCTCAGTGGCTCTGGAATGAGTTTGGCTTTTTTTTCCAATCATACTTATTGCTAGTTGTTTTGCCCAAGAGGGGACGGACTGGTACACGAGAGACTGCTGATTTATAATAACGTTTCGTTTATATAATTGTTTTTTTTTTAGCGTTTTCTGTCCAAACGCTAATGTGTATTAGATGTGTATTAGATACTTTGCAATGTTGCCTCTTTAACATGATTTCATAGGAAAGGTAGCTGGAATTATCGTACTTTTTTTTGTTGAATGAAAGTTTTTACAACACAGTAAACCAATATACTGTACCTGGGTTGAAACCAACACCGACACGGCCGCTAATGATGCGCAAGGGCAAAACAGAAGCGACGTTTACACCGCAAATCCTCACACAGCAAGACTTGCTCCTTCGCTCATTTTTAGAAAGCCTTGGAGAGACAGAACATCATAGTTCAAGTCCATCGATTGATCGCTGTAGAAACTCAATTTAGCGGTACACGGAAAAGAAGAAAAAACATAATAACGAAAGACACAAAAGAATCAGAGTGATGAAAGAAAATGTCTGAAGAGTTTATGAGAAGACAAACGCTACTGACAAAAAACACCCCTACTGGATGAGAAAGGATGTGAAGGATTGAGCCCGAAAAGGCAGCCTAAAACTCCTAGATGGCAGAAAGATACCAAATAAACAAGACATTACATCACATCCTTTGTCTTCAAATGAAACAAAGGTCCATCTACTACAAGCTCTGCCGCATCCATCAAATGAAGATAGGAACGACGGAACCGGAGAGCTTGGTGTCCTTTAATGAACTCGCTCGCTGCCTCGACTCGAGAGCAGTTTATCAGTAAACCACCAGGAGTGGATGGACCAAGTTTTAGAAAGGTCCTTAATTAGAAGCACCTGTTGTCTGTTTTGATTTATTTTTAGCATTTGGCCTTTCATCAACCTACAATCTGATTCTCCTTACGAAGAAGAAAGATCTGGGATGTTTGAGAAACTTGTGGATTCTAAGATCCCCTCCGAGATCCTCTAACTAAGCGGTGTTGGCAAAACGTCTCCAGGCTGAGCGTCCCCACCGAGTTCCCGGCTGCTCCTGGAATGCGTTTTGACAATTTGTTTTGAGATCTTAACATCGGATTTGTTTCACGGCATCGGGAGAATGTGATGTTTCCCATCAAGGATTAGGCCTTGTTAAGACTCTGAGTAGCTCTGGCCACGGCCCAAAGCTTCTCTCATACTGCTGGTGTTACACAATAATGTTTACAGACTAGTGAAAATAAATGGAAGCCTCATCAGACCCTTTCCAGTCAGTAGAAGAATACTAGAATTCAGCACTCACGATCAGTATGTTTACAAGTGGAGTTACAGTACAGTTATAGCTTGACGAAGACATTTTCTTGAACTACTCTCCTTCTTTTGGACTGCTCTCTCTTTACTCTCTCCGCTATACAGGCACGGCAGGAGTAAAGCATCATAAATCGATTCGTATCGGCCGAAGTATGTCTGACTCCGCTACAACTGGTGCCGTTAGTATTGTATTCCCATTAGATCTACTATGTTCAACAAGTAACATGTTAAGTGGTAAAAAAACATGAACAACTTTACAGCACTGCAGTACACTTTACCTTATGTACAAATGAGACGCGCACTATCCCTCGTGTTGATGCTGTTATCCAAAGACAGACAACACGTACTGTATAGTCGTATTGTTTGCATCTTCTTCCATCTGTTTTTCATTTTATTCGTCTTCTGGGTCAAAGCCCAGCCCGGGATCTGTGGAGTGTACGAAAAAGCACCTAGGCTAATTTCTGTGTTTAACGGAGGTATACAGTACATGCAGTGACAACACATTATCTGAGCGCGCTAACCTGACTTTGAAAAGTTCGATTTAGTACGATTTCAGTCAGACTAAAATGTTTATGTTTGTGTAAAGTCCAGGTTTAGCTTGGCTAACACAACGTCACTTAAACGTACCAAGTGGAAGCAACGGCTGATGTCGCTAAGATAAGACTTCCATGGCTTTTCGGGTTCTTGCACCAAGAGCTGAGAAGTGATGATGAAATGAATCGCTTTTGCTGATGATATCATCACTGTAATCATCGAGCAAAACGCAGGCATCGGACACATAAATGAAAGCTCCGTAGATCCTCTTACTCTTGCAGGAACTGGAAGAAAAGTAACTCACTGCTAATTAGAGATTGGCCCACTGAAAGCGAACACCAACTCTCCAGCTGCACTCTTGGATACAAGTTTTGGAAACAGTCCTTTAAAAAGAAAAAAAAGATCCAGTGCTTAATAACCGAAGGCTGTTTAAAGTGATAAGGGCAGAAGATATCCATTATGGTCTAGAAGAGCTTTTGTATTCTAACCTTCTTCTTTTTTTTCTTTTTTTTTTTTAATCAGATCCACCGCTCTAGTGGATTTGCTGAGACGTTTTCGAGAACAGGACTGATTGAGATTGTTCACTAGAAGGAGAGCTGCTTAGTGTGCGCTTAAAGCCTCCGCACTCCCATGACCTCTGTGTTTTATTTCTTTTTAGCCCAAATTTGTCGGGAGACTTGTTGCAATTGAAGAAAGCTGTATGAGAGAGACAATATCGAGTGAATATCATCCAGATTCAGATATCAGATTTAACTGGATGCGCTCCATTAATCGAGTTTTGCAAATCAAGATTGTATACGTTCAGAAATACTGAGATGGAGGAAAAATCGATTCGGATACGTACCACGTTTTCTTTTGTCTTTTTTCTTTTGTGTATATATATTTTTACTTTATATACTTGTATATACTTTATATACATTTAAGATGCTAAAATGTTGCAGTTCCTCTATAATTCTACAGGGGGTGTGCTCTTAACTTTCCACACAAAATGTCTGCTAAGTTTGTTTAAAATTGTAACAAAATCTAAAAAAAAAATCGCTGGTGATTCCGGTCCCTAATAAATACGCACACAAATTTTTTTTTATATAAATGAATGCTATTAAAGGTTTAAATAAATAATAAAGTCCCCCTACAGCGTGTGAGGCTCACAAACAGTGTCCTTAGATCTACAAAGAAAAAAAAAACAAAAAACAGGAGGATAAACAGGCAACTTTTTTTTTATGAGGACTGAACATCCTACAGTAGCAAAAGTTTTTGGAAATTGATACAGAATTTGTACAGTCTGATAAAACATCTCATAAACAAGTTTATAACATTAACACTAAGCAGTAAATCGCTGTTCTGAATGACGTCATTGCAGACCTCGGTGTGTTCAACCAGATGAAGCGGGAAACTAGATGTCTTAGCAAAATGCTAAGTAGCTAACTCGGATTAGTATTTTTAGATTTAACGAACAAATGTATCTGTATGATCATGATTCTAAAGCTAATATATATATACACACTACCGTTCAAAAGTTTTAGAACACTTGGAAATTTCTTTGTTTTTGTTTAGTGATTTATTTTCTACATTCTACAACAATACTGGGGATTTCAAAACTATAAAATAA
>JAOVVB010233291.1:0-10196 GCA_028570985.1 Heterobranchus longifilis
ACCGGTCCCAGACGACCTGAGAGTTCTGGATGGTTCATAATGTAGCAGAAGATCAGAAATGTATTTTGGCCCTAAACCATTCAGTGCTTTATAAACCAACAGTAGTATTTTAAATAAATTCTTAGAATTTGAGTGAATGTGGTTAGACAATAACTAATGTTGTTTGTTGTGGGTCTCTTACGTGCCACCCTTGTTACTGCCAATGATCAACACACTGTTCAAGGTGACTTCTTCTTCTCTCCGTACAGTTTTACCCAGAACCCACCTCTCTACAGTTGCTACACATGAATGCATCTTCAGCACAACATTGTTATGCCTGAGTACAGTTCCAGCTTCAGAACATTAGTGATTTAAGCACCGTAAACCCATCATCAACAAATGTGTTTAATGCAGAAGATTAAACATAAATCATGCATTATTTGAGTATTAAACTGGAATTAGATGGGAAACTATTTTTGCAAATTATGCTGAAAGTTCATAAATGCCAAGTAAATTGCTGCTTATCTTACATTATGAAGGTAGTTCAATGGTGATAGCTGGGTGTCAGTCTGTCAATAACCCTGCAATTATATTTCAAAGCATCTCTGTGTGCCATGATGGGCAGCACTGATGACAACTTAAATCATTTAAATTAACACATTTAGTTCCTGCGAGACTTTGTTGCTGTCCGAGGCTCAGACTGACATGCCATTAAACCCCATTAGGACAGACTTTCACTTATCCACCTGTTTACAGTTGCAAGAAATGGACAGAAATAAGACACTTTTTGTGGGTGAAAATGGGTTAGCACAACTGCTGAACTCCCCTAGTTGGGGAGTTAAGTCATCTGTGTCATATGATGTCATCTGTTACAGGAATAGGCTTCAACTGTCAGAGCCAATGATGTTAGAGAAGGAAACATAAAACCGTCTGAATGTCAATGAGGGATGATTGCTGCGGTGTTGCATCAAATTGATGTGCACTGAATGAGACTGTTTGAATAAATTTAATTCTAGGTACAGGGTTGTTTAGGAACTGGAGTGATTCACGCTTAAATATGACTCTATTAGGAACTTATTATTTTACAATTTTCAGGTTTTAATATAGTTATTAGCCTCTTACATGTGGGTTAAAAGGTGCCTGGTCCACCTACTAGAAGGTGCTGAAGGCCATTTAATGGCAGGTCACAGTTTCATTCACTTTCAGTTTCAAAAATACAGGTGTAGATTTAGGGAAAAAGATCATGGTTTGGATTAAATACTTTATGTAACTGAACTTACGTATGCCGAGACACTTACAGGATATTAAAATGACGTATAAAGTTTGTTTCAACTGGGACACAAACTCTGGTCTCCCTCATGAAATTCTTGTATTTTAGGACCCATCTACAGTACCACCCCACTCTACCTCTTTATGCTTTGTCGCTCTTTATACTGCGTCATCTGACTTCCACCTTTTCTCCAGTCATGACTACTACGGCCACTTGAGGGCGACGCCTAACAATAAACATTAATATAGTAATGGGCTGATAACAGCCTTCTGGACCTACTAGTAGAGGGAGCAGGTCTCTTTTAACTAGGGATGCACTGATATTGTGCATGTACTTGTACTCGTAAAACAAATCTGATACTACCACACCGATACCGTTTACAGCAACATGATGTCATAGATGGAGGAGCAGCAATGTGGAGATATTTTAAGATAAACGAGGATAACAAAAGTAGAGCAGACTGCAAACTACAGCTGGGTACTTGGCACACATGACTAGAGCTAAATGACGTAAAGTGACTGTTGACATGCAACTTTCTGAAATGTAAAGACACTGCGAAGGTTAGCTGACCGCTAACAGTTAGCCTGCAGCTGTAGGCTACTTTTCTAAACACCACAGCCACTGCTGGAGTCGGAGATGACGGAGAAACATCAGAACTGTAAAATCCCCCTGCGTCCCTGAAGTCACCGTTGTGGCAACATTTGCCTTCTATGAGTTATGAAAACAAACAACAACAAACATTATGCAGGCTCTGACCACTCACAGAACTTAATGGTGCATTCAGTTGCCCCTCATTAATCTGTGGTGCGTTCAGGTAAACTCGTGAACTCTGAGAAACTCAAGCTGTTGTTGTAAAGAACCCTTCTGCCATCAGTTTGTTTAAATACATTTAAATTTGATCATATGGCCTTAATGTGATAGATAATGACAGTTAGGCCTACATCACACTTGATATCATGTAACCATGTATCTTTTTAAATAATTATTTCAGGCACCGTTTAAGCACTGGTTCCATTTTAAAAGTATAATTTTGGCACCGCTATAGAAATAAACCCTTAGCACTCCTATCGCTACTCGGCATCGACTTACTTGGTATCGGTGCATCCCTACTTTTAACCCATATGCTGATAACCACTTACAACGGCCATTCAGACTGGGTGCTAAAGGCTGAATACACTGTCACTGCAAATCTTTATTGTCACCAGACTCCACTATTGTACCTGAATTTAAAAAAAAACAATTGTCTATTTAAATGGATGGCTTCTTGGAATAAATGCGATGCGTGTTTTAGAAGTCTAAGGTGCTACTCGAGGTCTGATGCAACCTTGTGCAAATAGGTGGAATAATTATTCCAGGCCTCCTTGAAAATTATGTTCTTCATAACTTTTTATGGTTCTGAATAAGTCAGTTACTTTAAATAACTGTCGGGCCTCATTATTGTTCCCAGTTTGTATGAGAATGCCTTAAGGTCCTTATTCCTTCCTAAACAATTAACATCAGATTTTATTATGAGGCTGTCAGCCTTTTTTTATTGTCTGGTTTTATTTCAATTTTAATGAGAGAGGCAGTCCTCGGCTTAAATTCTATCTCTAACTTCCTGAAAAAAATAAAGAACAGATTGTTTTGATCACCTTAGCTCAGTTTATCTTTGTATTAGTACGTCTGTAGTTTGTGACGCTTCTGTGCAAAAAAGGCATTCTGTGTTATTTATGGCAATTGCTCCTCGTAGCTATGCTTTTTTTCTATGTGCTTTTATTGCCTCAGCTGATACTTCATACTGAGATGCTGCTGCTGTATCTAAAACGAATGATTTTAAGACTCAATAAAGCATTGAATGAAAGATAATGCCAGTGGTTCAATGTTTATGATCCCACATGTCTACCTTAAATTACAAGCAGTGCACCAATGTGCAACATTGATTTAACCCTTGTGTTTTGTGGACAATGGCTTCACTTCCTCATTGTTTAGTGCACCACAGCCATCGATAACCAACCATTTTATCCTATTAATATATATATATATTTTTTACCTTATTAAAACCATCAGCCTGGTCTCATGCAATGGTATATGAATAACACACCAATTTGTTATGTAGTACGCCATGTAGTCACACCGGGCTTTCAACGGTAAAGCCATCCACGTCTATTAGACGCTCAGAGCAACGACTGCAGAAGTGAGGAGACGTCCAATGTTAACTTGACTGTTGATTTTGGTTATTTACATTGATTACGCAACTCACGTAATAATGTAAGTACTAAAAGTTCTAAAGAATGCATCGATAATTGTAATCCAATAATATAATATACATTATTCTGGAATGGACCATTCTGCATAATGAGTAGCCTATTTTTACTCTTGGTACTTGGTAGCCCTGGAACGTTTGATTGATTTTTTTCCATGTAAAGCACCATGTACCTTTGCTTTGAAAGGTTTCTTCTTCTTTGCAATTATCATTATGTCTTCATAATGAAAGGAAATGAGCAAATATTTTTAGTCAGTTTATTTATTTCAAAAAGCAGTTAGAAAAAGACAACCTGCAGTAATACAGTGGAAACCTCTTATTAGTGATCACGTCTTATGAAAGATTTTTCTTTTCTTTTTCTTTAGTTCTCATACATCTTATTGCATATTACTAGATGACCATAAAGTAGGCATAATGAAAGTGACTATTTCAAAATACAGTACGGCTGTTTCAAAGGCTTTTCAAAGTAAATTAAATGACAGTACTCTGTGTAATTCAAGTACACTCTAACACACAACTGGTAAAGTGGGACATTTTTTTCATGTGTATACTTACTTTTTACAAGTTAGTTATCTGTGGTGTTCTTGTTGACGTTAGCTTAGCTGCAGATCTTGCGAGAGTCTCACAAATAAGGAGATATTTAATGTTTTATATATTATATGGGCTACCTATTCATGAGCAAATATATATATATATTCCTTTTGTTTGCCAAAAAGTCATTGGCAGACAAAGAAATATACCTGTTTAACACTACATAGTGAAGCTATAATATTTGGAGGCAGTTAGACCCCAGAGAGGTCTAACTCTCTGTTAGACCTCATATAAAAAAACTGTTACAACTACAGAATCCAAATAGACTTATTTGGGATTTGGGAGTGTTAGTGCTGTGTAAAACATACTGTCAACACCAATAACTGATATACAACATATCAAAATCCATTGTATTTGTATGTGTTACAGATGGGGTCACTGCGATGAAGTGGTATAATAAAAACAGAATAAATATTGCTCCAAACACTCAAATGCACATGGTAACTGTCAATAAAAACAGAAACTAGTGCAGGCAAGTCTTTCTGGAAAGCATAACCTGACATCACATTCAAAAATAATCATTTAATTTCAATAGTGAGAATGATGTCATGTTTTTATTCAGAAAGGTTAATGTTGACTGAATGTCATTAATTAGAAGGGCCGCATGAAGGTCACAAGTGGAAGTTGTCAGAATATCTCCCTTTTCACACATTAATGTTCAAAACGCTCTCGGCGTATATGTCAGAAATCTAATTGAAAAAAAAACAACCTTCGGCCCTTTGTTCCAGGCAGTACCTGCTCACAGGCCATGGAGGAAAAGAAAAAAAAAAAAAAGAAACGGCAGGGAGGCCACAGTGTGAGCAGGAAACAGAGCGGTCATGGCATACTTGTATCATTTGTTTCTCAAATAAAGGAGAACATTGTCTCTGCGCTGTGGATGCACATTTGCCATTCTGTGGTGTTGTAGCCTTGGGGTGACTTTCCCCCCGCGGTTCAGATTGGATCTCTGTCTGGGAGGAAATGTTCCCTCACAGCGAGGCATGACGACAGCATTGGGGAAGACACGTCCCCCCCCCCCCGGAGCTACATAGAGAGGTAGCCTGCTGGCTCAGCTCTGATGAAACTGAGGAGACAAGTATATTTTCTTGTGTTGTGCGTATTATAATCTCTGTTTTTTGGCTGGAGATGTCTCCCGGAGACACAGACAAAATCAGGGTCAGGTCAGGTTTTTGAATGCTGAATTTGTTTGCCTTAATACGGTATGTCGGTCTGGTTGATTGTGCAGCAGTTAACAGAGACTGTGAAGTTGATCTTTAGTGCCCTGCTCAGCAAACATTGTACTGTGTTATGTAGAAATAGACCAGACATTAATTTACCAAGTCATGCTTTGCATTCAGTTTCCCTTTTATGTTTCCATGTGGGATAGTTTGGATCTTTTGAAATGGGGTTGTATGAGGTACTTATCCACAGTCAGTGTATTACCTACAGCAGGTGGCGGTCGGCACGTCCCCAGTTTGGAGAAGCAGACAGGAGTCCTGTCACGGAAGATAAGTAATGTACTGCTGTGGACGGGGGCACACAACAAACACACAGCCACATAAAAAAAATCTATATAAGTTTACGCTATATTTAGATTATTTTCACCGGGAGCTTGAGCCGTACTGCTCTCTTCAAAGCCACCAGACTTATGACAAATACATTTTACCTCACAGAATACGGGAGTTGCTGGTCTACCGCTGTCTCGATCGGTTAGTTTCTTTGTTGGTTTTGTTAGTTCCCCTTTAAAACACCAAAGTCAGACAATAACACAAACTATGGTAATTTCTGAATAAGTGGCCTGTGTTTTTATTTCAGATCGAGTAATATCTACAGCAATTTCTTCATGATATTGTGCCCTGCATGCCTTGGTAACCCAAGCAGGATTAAATAAAGACGTGGAATTTAAGGATCATAAAACTTGCAAATTGACTTTTACATCTGAATCTGCACAAAAGTCAAAAGTAGCTCACTGTGAGCCAGGCATCTATATATCCTGGAAATTGTAAACGCTCCAAAACCAAAGAAATCTTTGTGCAAGTGCCATTGTTTAGGGATAATTGTGTCTAGAAACATAGAGCTTACACCACAATGATGAATGTGGATGCTCTTTCCCACTGAGCAAGGGAAGTGGGCTGACCCACTTTAGACCCATATGTGAAGGTGATGTATGGAGGATGTTGGAGAGGAAGGAATGGGGCACTGTGTGAAGGTGTGTAAGAGAAGAAAGCTGTCCGGATTTCCCTCCTACTTTTTAATTGCTAAAGTTTATTGCCAGTGGATAATTATCATGTCGGGCACATCATGTTCTTTCTTTCTTTCTTAATCAACAGCAGCTCAATAAACGGATGGTTACACTTCTTCTTGGGATTATAGCACATCAAGAAAGATGTGGTTTAATGATAGTAATAAAATATTAAAAATGTAATGACTTAAAGCAATGAATTATTGACCAAATACTGAGCCCCGTGGGTCCAAATAACAAAGACTCAATATTAGACTTTTAAAAATCTCTGTCAGTCACTGTAGGGTATATGGCATGCTGCTGAATACACTCTCTCCAGTCTGGCGTGTTCTTAATTCTTCTATTCATAGAAAAAAAAAAAAAAATCTCCATATTTGAGGTCAAACTCTAATGTGGTGGCTATGTTTGGCCTATTTGGATCAGCTGGGATTTGTGAGGTCCACAGATAGTTGCTGAGAGTCAATGATACATGATGCCTATAAGGATGCAGGGTAATTGCCGGTTACATTGCGAACATGACAAATTGCCTCCACTGCCTGCGAGGTCTCTCAAGTGAAACAAGCCGCCATGAGGTCACTCTCAGGTTAAGAGTGTTACCAGCCATTGACCTTGACTGTTCACTTTTACTTGTGCATGGCAAGAGGTGGCAGGGGATTGAGGCAAGAAACATGAATGCCCATTAAAAGTCTGATCGAGATACTCCAAGTGTTGGGTAAGGGCTGCATGCGCAGAAGCCCAGCTCATTATGCATAAAGAACAATTCAATGGAATTTTAAGGACTTTGGTATCTTTGACTGATTGATATTCAATTACATTTTATTTATAGTGTCATATCATAACAAAAGTTATCTCAGGATACTTTTCATATAGAGCAGGACTAGAACACGCTCAGTGATTTTTAATGTCCAACATCACACAAGAGCAAGCGTTACAACGAGACAGTGGCGAGAAAAAAAAACTGCGTTTTACAGAAAAAAAACTGCGTTTTACATTAAAAAAAACTGCGTTTTACAGAAAAAACTGTCTTTTACTTAAGCCAGAAATCTGGAGCAGATCAGGCTCTCGGGTTCCATCTGCATTTGGTGTTGGTAGTAATATTAGTTATTTATTGCCATTAATATTTATTATTTATTTAAACTTCAGTTGCTTAATATAAAACGTTTTCTTGGCAGCATGGTAAACTAAATATCAGCAGTGGGAGTGGGAGGAGATTTGGGTAAGACTTGATTTCGATCACAACAGATAGAAGAAGATTGTCCGTATCTTCAGAATCAGAGAAGTGCTGCATCTACGTATTTGAATGAATGATTGAAACTTTATTTTTAGCTCTCTGACGTCCGTCTGCAGATAGACAGTAACGGAGAGAAATAGAGAGGGATGTTGAGATTTCTTGGGTTCTGTTAAAGCGGCTACAGATAACTTTTTCACACGTATCCGCCCCGAGCGTTTCAAAGTGGTATTTTTCTTGGCGCTATTGTCGCAAAGACAATCCTTCAGAGCCACAACAACACACAGGACACACTGCATTAAGTTTCTAAAAATGATCAGCACCACTTTAGAAATAAGAGAGAAGAAAGAAAGCATGTCTACTCACACGCATGTCCACCGCAAGAAACCCTGTTCTTCGTTTGGATTATCAAACGGACAATATATCGATATACCGATCTGTCCGTTAGCATGTAGCGTTAGCAACAAGGCTAGCGACGAGGCTCGTGCTAGCAGCCAGCAACAAACATACATGTTTGATTATTCTATACAATGAGAAACAAGCCTGGTGCTGCTGAGGAGTCTGGTGATTGTTTGTTTGTTGTTGTTGCTTTGGACAGCCAGGCTGCTGTGTTAGCTGTGATGCTAACAGGCTAACGCTCTGGTAACGTTATATATAACGCTCAGGTACCATTATTATCAACAGCCTCCACTGTAAAATTGCAGACCTGACATGAATACATACTTCACCGCAGGTGCTAAAAGGAAGCCCAGATCTGGTTTTGGTTTTCTTGTAGCTCCTGGTGTTTTGGTGTTAGCTGTTAGCAACAGGCTATCGCTAGCAGCCTGCTACTGTTCAAAGCATAAACAACCACACAAACTTGAAACCCTGATCTCAGTGCTACAATAAAGGCAGAGTAAAACAGCCCATAGTATTAATAAGTATGCAGGTTTTACTGTTCTGGTAGAAAGATGTTTATACAGTCTGTGAACTCTCTCGTCCCGGAGCTTGTGCCGTAAAGCAAGACTTCATTTTCCCAGGAGATCATACTCGGTGGGGGAACATCGATCAACATTTACTTCATAATAATAATTTAAAGCAGAAAAATCTGTAGCCACTTTGAGTTTATAGTTTCTTTTTTTTGCCACTGCCAATAGTATCTTTGCAATACCAGCATGGAAAAGTAAATTTACATTAAAACATTTATTTGATGTGTACTTTGAGTTTTTAGTTTGGCTCATGTCCCATCCACTAACATGGAGGAGGCGGGACTTATGACTTATACTGCAGCCAGCCACCAGGGGGCGATCCAGATGTTTTGGCTTCCCTTCTGGGGAGCTGTCATGTCGTCCATCTTTAGTTTATGGCCTCAACCTATCTGCATGGGTTGCTGTGGTAACGACGTAGACGTCAGTAACCACGTCGTCACGCTGGTGAAAAGCTAAAGCATGAGCTAGTTTAGCTGCTAACTAGCCAGCTGCTAAATGAGTATCATTTAATAACTTAATGTTTCATCCACACACTCTTGTCACAGTGTAGGAAAGCACGCTGCTATCGCCAGATGAGCTTTGTTCGGCTCTTTTTCTACGGAGGCTCAGGGGGTTCCGCTCCGTAATTGCCAAAAGTTAAAGTGATAATCGATTTTCATCGTCCAAAACCATAATTTCGAATTATTTTGTAAAAAATCGATTTATCGCCCAGCTCTAACGTAATGTTGCATTTAAAGTTGAGTGCCTTTAGCTTCCGTGCAGTGACGTATTTCCAAGTAAAACTGTATATTTGCGCGGGAAATCAAATCCTTCGCATTTGATTGGACCTCTGAAAAGTGGGTGGGATTTAGAGTTCAGTGCAGTACGGAGCTACAGAGGACTGTTACTCCACACACACCTCCCCTCAGCTGTTGTTGTTGTTGATCAGGAGGAGTACAAGGGAGAGATGAAAGTGAAACATTGCTGTTTTTTAACCGGCTGTGTGTCACGGCGTGCTGCCAGCTAACCTACTCACCTGCCGTCATCTGGCGGCCGCGGCGCCGCTGTTACTGCCCGTGCTGCAGTGACACAGGGCCGGGTGAAAATCAGCAACTTTTGTTTTCACCTTGTGAGTCTGTGTGAGTTTGTCAACGCTGTCACGACTCGTCAGTTGTGTATATCTTTGGTTGTCACTGCTGTTACTAGCTAGCTAGCTAACGTTAGCTATAGATAGATATATATATGAAAATACCACATTGGCTGCTGCTGTTCATTGGAGCGGTACGCCAACGCGGCCGCCATTTTTGCAGAGTGCAGCCACGGTTCCCAATGCATGTCTGTCCACTATTAAAATCATCATTTCTCGCCGAATTTTCTACCGATTTTCAGGCAGGTCGGTTTGTTACAAATGCCAGACATGTATTTATGATGCAGGGTACTTGGTTAAATTAAAATTGTGGGTTTTCATGCCAAAATACCTTATCTTGTGTAGATATAAACAGTAATATAATTTAAATGGGTGAGTTATATAAAAATCCACCCCTCGTACAGTTATCATGAACGGGGTAATTAGCTATAGAGACCAAAACCACCTTTTGAACCAGGCTGTAAACATGTTTATTTCTGCTGTAAAGCTTGGGATTTTTAACATTGTAGTCTATGGGGATTGACTCTTTAGGAGCCTCAAGTGGACATTTGATGAACTGCAGTTCAGCCCC
>JAOVVB010233292.1:0-10196 GCA_028570985.1 Heterobranchus longifilis
AAGGCACTGTTGCGGCACTTTCTACCTATATATAGTATAGTTGTGACATCACAACCTTATAGAAATCCTGACGGCTCTTTTAAAGGCACAGTTTCTGAATACGGGCTGTGTGCATTTCTCTGTGGATTGAGCGTTTTGATACTTTTACATCATTTATATAGCACCTAGACCTGCTTTGTAATCACATTTCCACAATATGGGACCTTTGATGTCCAAAAATATCTCCCTGAAATTCCTGAAAAGTTTTCACTATTGATTTGAAAAGGAGAGAGGCCCCTAGCACAGAGAAAATCTAGAATCAATATAGGTCTATTATAGACTACGGCAGGAGACCTTTGAAAATCTATGTATACCAGAGAATAAGCTCCTGCTGCCTCAGTGTGTGTCTGTGTGAGAATGGCCTTTCTTACTGTAAATCTCCGGGACATTGCACAGATCTCTCAGGCAGCCAAAGCCAGTCATCTTCATTCATTTGCAATGTACATCTGCCTTTGGTATGAATATGGCTGTCAGTCCCATAAAGACCATCACAATAGAACACGCTCATTAGTATTGTGTTGCACTGTGCTTCAGCATCAAGCGCCTACCACCCTTGACTAATTTTCTGTTTGTATCGAGAAACAAAAGCTCTCCAAATCCCCCCGTGGGCTCCGGAGTGGCTTTACCGCACATCAAACTATGCTAATTACCTTTTGCATGATTAATTGGACCAATTAGAATTAGTAGAGGAAGAAAATGATTCTTGGCAAGGTGCGAAACATTAATTAGTCATAAAAAACGTTTATTAGTGTTCAAATTTAATCTCGCAGAGCACAATGGGATTAAGAGAAGACGACAGTTAATATGTGGCGTGTTCAATCACTCTCGGCTGCAGATGGAATAATGAGTGTCACTGCTTGCATTGTGCTCCGTCACACACACACACATCCCCACTGTGACTGTACTGTTAGAAAACACCCATCTTCATCCATCATACAAAGTGGCAGTTGTAACACAAACATTCCAGCTCTGATTGATGAGTCAAGACCGTACAAACGACTTATACACAGTAATCCTGGTACAAGATTTATGGCCTGAAGGCGATGCATTACAAATGTGCAATAACAAAATCAACAACAATAGCAGCGGCAGCAGCTCCAGCAGCTAATGGTGATTTAGCTGTGGCAGCATTTATAATGGTATGGCATCGGTAATAACAATGTTGCATTACACTAGTTTACACAGTGTGTCTGTATAGCATGGGGAAACGACAGCCGCAGGGCAGTTGTTTATGATGGTAAAAAAAACAAAAAAACAAGCAGGTACAGTATGGCCAGGCAGTGAGGAGTGTGTGGGTGTTTTCTCACAGTTTGAACAGTCGTGCAATAAAAAAATAACACACAGGGAGTGGTTTCACACTGAACTAAACCTTGGCCTATAAAAGATAAGTGTAATCTGCACGCATACACACACATGCTTTACATATAAATGGTTGGCGTGTTGTGATCACCGCACCATGTAACCATGTAACATGTTTGCAGATTAAGTGTATTAGAAAATGACTGCACACATTTTTTTTTTCTTTTCCAAGTTGTTTAACAAAGTCTGCTCACAATATTCTGTAATCCTCTCTCTCTCTCTCTCTCTCTCTCTCTCGCTCTCTCTCTCTCTTTTTTTTTCTGTCTCTCTCTCATTTTCTCTCTCTCTCTCAGGGGAAACACCCAACATGTAACAAGGTAAAATATGAAACTTAAAGAAATCACACTTCGATGTCTTTCCACATAAACACAATCCAACAAGGTCAACAACTTTGATAATGACAATGTTTGCTGGCTTATAACCATAATGACGTCATCAACAGTGTGTTCGTGTGCGTGTGTGTGTGTGTGTGTGCATGTGCGTGTGCATGTGCGTGTGCGTGTGTGTGTGTGGTTTTATCACTTTTCTATGGGAACATTGCTGATTTTTGCTGACTTTGCTCCATAAAAGGAACATCTGCTAATTTTGGGGGGTTTCTACTAGAACATGTTTACATCCTCTGTCTGCTCAGATTGGCTTTCGAGAAAAATGTGGTGCACCATTGCAAAGGTGGAGATACTCAGATGGCTTGTTGAATCCCATGTTTTCTGATCTAGGCAGACACAAAAAAACTGACAGAGTTGTCTTATTTTTGTGGGTTGGCAGGCGCTCCAGATACACAAATGTATGTGCACAAGCACTGAAAAGTCAAAATTTCAGGATATGTCCCCTTTAAAATAATACAATTTATAAGGAAGGACATCTACTCATAGTTACTTGCTGATTGGCTCCTTAGACATATGATGTCATAAAACCTGGCTGTCTGAATCCAGATTTTTGAGACTGTTGTTGACTTGACACACTGCAGTTTGAAGGCAGAAATTCTCAGCCATGGTGTTGACTCCTCATTTCACTCATGATATGTCTTGTAGCAGATAAAAAACTTTAAAAAAAAACACCACATAGACATGTTAACATGGTTAAAAACTTGACTTTCACCGGAGGGGCTCTTTAAAACATGTGGAGGGGGTCATGTTTGTTTCCTCTGATGCAATCATAATGGATAACATTCACTTCAGTCCTCACATTAACAAAGTCACATGTATCTTTGTCAGCTCTGCTACAAAATTAAATCAAAAAGGAGCAGCCACAGCTTTAAGACTTTTGTCACAAATTAAGATATGACTATTTGAGGTGAGAGTGTAAATGGAAAGCAAATCTGACTAACAGTTGTTGTTGTTGATTGCACTTGTTTTCTCAAGTTCATCAAGTTTGTTTTGCATAATGACACTTTTTGCCGACTTTGAACACTTTTATCAGACAGCAACCAGCTGCAATATTTTATATTGTGATGTAGAAGTTGTCATACAGCCTGCATTTAGTCTTTCTTGAATTAATCAGTCATGTGTAAAAATGTTGTGGAATATATTTAACACAACTAGAGCTGCAGTGAATGTATTCTCTGAACAAACAGTGTGAAGAAACCACTACATTTTAAAACAAGTCATTTGGGTAAATTTCTGCTTCTCTGCATAAATAAACTGATTTTTAACCAATATGACTGACAAGTAAAAAGTACTAATACCACAATGTAAAAATACTCCATTACAAGTAAAAGTCCTGAATTCAAAATCTTACTTATAAGTAAAAGTACAGAAGTATTACCAGTAGAATGTACTTAAAGTATCAAAAGTTTTACTGCTATTTTAGTCCAGAGGTTCTCAACCTCAGGGTCGGGCCCCTCCAGAGGGTCACCAGATGGATCTGAGGGGTCATGAGATGATTAATGAGGGAGGAAAGAAGAAAAGAGAAAATAACTTCTGATACATAAATGTATATTCTTTTTTCTTTTCTTTTTTTTAAACTTTTGCCTAACATTTAATTATTTGTCCTCTTTAAGATAAGGTAAGATATGATACAACTTTATTTATCTCGAGGGAAATTGAATACAAAGTAGGAATGAGTGCAGATAAGAGAGCAAATGCCAAGACTAAAATAACTTAATAGTATAGGTGAAACTAGAGGTGCAAATAAGGTGCAATCCAAATATAAACAATCCTAAAAACAGGGCCTCAAACAGTTATTGAAGTGAAATGTGAGAGGTTTAGAGGGGAAACGTCTCTTTGGTGGAACTGACTACAACTCATAGATCTTACGAAACATGACAAGGAGATACAAGTACACAACGGTGTACACAAAAGAGATCACAAGCCAAAAAGGCTGGGAGCCATTCCTTAAATCTGTAAGATTTTACATTTTGCATTTTAATCTGAAAAGTAACTAACTACACCTGCCAAATAAATGTAATGGAGTAAAAAGTACAATATTTCCTCCTGTAATGTAGTGGAGTAGAAGTATAAAATGGAAATACTCAAGTAAAGTACCTCAAAATTGTGCTTGTACAGTACTTGAGTAAATGTACTCATATATTTCCCAGCAGTGATGACAGAGGAGCGTAACTGAACAGCAGAATGGATCTGAACGTGCAAATGTTATTGTAAACGAAGAAGTCACTGCTTTATAGCTTGCCAGCAAATCAGTTCTAAAATCTCATTCCTTTTTCTGTTTTATGTGACTTATATGAAAATCTTTTGAGCAGAAGTGATATAGTAGAGCAATAATGTCCAGCACTAATTTAATACCTTATTACCATAAGCCTGGTGCAATGCATGCATAATAAATTGTTGTATCTTTTACACGGCTCAGGCATATGGTTGGGAGACCGGATTCTCTTCAAACTGCACCAAATTTGCATGATAGGATGTGAGAGTTGGATGGATTTGGGGATTATATGAAACACAGCTTCCATTTCCAGTTCATTGTACTAAGGAGAGGTATCACATTTACACAGATGGCAAGGAACTTGGAAATGCACAGCTTCTGTGAAACACAAAATGTGCACAGGAGAGAAAAAAAATCACTTCAAAGACTGAATCTATACTGTTTTTTCCCTCCAAAAGAAAATGTGTGGGTTTTTTTTTTTTTTTTTTTTTTAGCGTTCTGTATTTTTTAAATGGACTGCAGCTTTCCGCAGCTCAGATGGAGCTGATCAATGTTGTTAGTAGTCTTTAAGCCGCATGGTCACAGTCTCATAATGTGTTTCATGGGACGTTCTAGAGACCCTGCCAGGACAATCATGATGTCTATTATAGTTAGATCATTCTAGAGGTCAGTCCAGGGAGCGTATTACTGCACGGCTGACTGGCATCAGCCTGCCAGTCTACAACCATCTCACTGTATTCTGACATTACTGTGGGCACTCATATGCATTGTATAAGAACTGATAGCTTTCTTTAGCAGGGGTCAAATGTTATGAACCCTTTTATTTTTTTATGATTCTTTGTGTTAAAACATTCAAATTTAATAATCTTCCTACTTTATTAATTTCAGACAACATCATTATATTGTTTGCTTAGGCTAGATTGTGTAATGTTTGTCCTGCAAACCATACAATCGTATTTGTCGTTTGTCCTTACTCTCTAATACGGCCCATATGAGCATTTACTAAAATAGCTGTCAATCATCTGATTTGACAGGCAGATCAGTATTTAAAGCACGGATTACCTTCTTACCGTATAAAAACGAACTTTCTGCTTCGTTTCCCAGTCATCGTGGTTTCTGCTTGTGTAACACACCCACTGCGGTACTTTGCAGTGGGCCTACAGATTCTAGATTTGACCAATCAGTCTCAGCACGGGGCAAAAGCTCACATCGCATGAAAGGTTTAAAAGTACAGTTCAGATTCAGATTGCCACCTTGGAAATCAAAGAAAAACTTTTTTAAATTTGCTACACACAGGATGCCCTCGAAAGGGCAAACGCATTTCCATCATGGTTTGAATTTTTTTGTAAAATAGTCAGTAGCACAAAAGCATATGCTTATTCTACATAAAATATAAAACAAAACTATAAAATAAACTATAAAAAACTATTAAATTAAATTACTAAATTAAAAAAAATAAATTAATTGTTCCATACACATATTATGCAATGATGATTGCTGGGTAATATGTGCACTAGCTTGCACTATGGCCCATCATAATAGCATGCACTGGGGCCCGTTGCAAATATGCTACAGCCCTTTTACACTTTCAAAGTACAACTTTACTGTAGAATATTTTTATCACACCAAGCAAAGGGGAAAAAATGGACCAATTAGCTCACAGACACTTCAGATAAATGTTGTCGCTGGGCTTGAGGAGCATGATCTTTACTTTGCCCCAGATTTTAGTTTCATGTAAAAAAAAAAAAGAAAAAGAAAGAAGACTCCCACGAATATGAACGGTAACCTCTCTCCCACATGCTGTCAGTTTGAATCTGGTTGTTCCTGACGTCTGACTCAGTGTTCAACCACACAAATACCAGTGGCCAGGTAATGTTGATTTGTAGTGACGTCAGGGACAGCGGATTAGCCGTGTTAATCAGCAGTGTTTTCTCCAGGTGACACTAACGTGTCTCATTTTGCTGTAAAAGGTCAGATACACAGCGGTGGAACTAGCTGCGGTTCAATTTGTTGTTTTGTTTTCCGTCAGTATCCAACAGCCATCACTTACACTGTCTGCTGTGCTGACAAGAGAGTGTCAGAGATGCTTGTGTTTTAATGTAACTATAGTGACTAACTGAAAATCCATATATGTATAGAATTTATCTAAAATGAATTCCCTCTGTCCTTTTGTCTTTGTTTCTTTGGTTTTTTTTCTGCAGTTGGAGTCTATATGGCAGAACCAAGACATCAAATTTTAATGAACACATTAATTGGCACATAAATACAGGTCTGCTCAATATAATACCACACTTTCTTGTAATGGTATCTTTCTTATGTCCACTCTTCACAATAGCTAAGAAGTGTCTGTGGGATGCCTTTACAATAAGTGATCAATAGAACTTAATACTCTAAACACTAAACCATCTGGCTGTAGTTCTGTAGACAGTAAAATAGCTTGAAAGATGCATAAATCCTCAATGTGTGTGTGGGCTAATGTCCAACAATCACTTTAGCACCAACATCACCCCTCAGTAGCATCATTTGTAATTCACATATACAGTAGCTTATTAGCAACAGCAGTTAAAATGTGCATTATTCCAAGAGTGTAACAGCCAACATGTACACTTGCTCTTTATCTCTTATGCACACACATGCAAACACAAACAGTTTGACCTTATGAAACATTTACTTTATTCAATTTGCTCATATCACGTGCCTAAAACAGGAACTGTAGTCGCTATATTAATTTTTCTGTGATTTTTCAAAAATATTTTTAAAAGGTTCCATATTGTAGCAAGTGAGATTTCCACATATTTTTGATTAAAAGCAGGTCTATAGGTTCTATATAAATACTGTGAAAGTATCAAAATTCTCAATCCATGGAGAAATGCACACAGCCCATATTCAGAAACTGTGCCCTTAAACGAGCCGCCAGGACTTCTGTAAGGTTGTGATGTCACATATATGCTATATAAAGGTTGAAAATGCTGCTACAGTGTCATTGCAGTCAGTCCCAGGGTGCAATGACGGTGCAGAGACGCCGAGAGCGCAGATGCAGAATACCCGTAAACACTGACCAATCAAAGCACCCGGAGGTGATCTTAAAGAGACAGGCGCTAAAACGGTGTGTTTCAGACAGAGGGTGAATACAGGTATATTCAGACAGATGGTACGAGAAAAATAAAGTGTTTTTGAACATTAAAGCATGTAAACATCTTCTAGTAGAAACCCAAAATACAAGTATGAATCTGAAAATGAGCATATGCCCACTTTAATTAATATAGCCGACATCTTACACTAACATTTAGAATTTACATAATAGATTCACAATAAATTAATCACAAAATAAATGGACTAAACCATATGTGCTACTTTATTTGAACCAGCTGCCTGTTATTCTCAAACCTGACCTGAGACTCTTCAGCTGTGTCATTTCTTTCGATGTGCCGTTTGTTTTGGGCAAAGCAACTTAAGAGTTTCCTGCAGCTAATAAAAAATGGTGCTTCATGACAGCAATGTTCAACACATAAACTTATGGCTAGATATTTATTCTATAGACACGGGTTGAGCCAGCGTCACAAGGATACATAAACCAGCTCCATGTTTGTAGCTTGTGAATCAGCTCCTGATCAACACCGTGGGAATAAACTCTTTATTTCATGATTCAGATTGTATCGTGGCAGTTTCATTTCTTCTACTTGCTATATGCACTTGTGGGCGGGGGTTGGTCTTTTTACATCTGTCTTAAATTACTGTCAGTAAAGGCCACACAGACCCGCCATCCAAATCATCAAATTTCAAATTCTACATACGGGTGTTAGGTCTACATAAAATGTAGTAAAACCACTGAGCAGTCAGGAACCATGCAGTAGTGTAAATCATGTCAAGCACATCTAAATATTCAAAACTTGCTTCTAAATTCAAGGCTGTTTTCTCCCCCTTCTTCCATTGAGACTGAACATGTGACTATCATTGTGCACAGCAGCTGAGCGTGCCTCTTTCTTTGTCTTTGTCACTGCGTTTCATGTTTTATAATTGTATACTTCAAGGCCAATCTAAAGCACAAAGCCTTCTAAAATTAGCTTGCTTATGAGTCATCTGTGAAACCATCCCGTAAAGGTTACATGATTCTCAACAGCAGTAACTGCAATCAAGGCCTGTTGACTGTGATGGGGGACTTAAACCACGAAGACCCGAGTGCTGCCATGTTCCTTCACACGGTCTCAGAGAAACCTCATCAGGTTCTGTGAATGGACTCGGGTACCTTCAAGGAAATGTTGATGGTTTAAAGTGGAGGTTTGTGAGTCAGTTAATTGTTATATTCATCATCTGATGTAATTGTTGTGATGTGTATCACCGGGTTATTGTGTAGCAATGCCTGTTTTCCACCATGCTGGAGGCAAAACTTTAAAGGGGACATATTATGCTCATTTTCATATTTTGAGTTTCTACTAGAAGATGTTTCTCATTATGTTTCTCATACTGTCTGTCTGAGTATACCTGTATTCACTCTCTGTCTGAAATGCTCAGTTTTAGCGGCTGTCTCTTTAAGCCCCCTTCCTAAAAAGTCTGCTCTGATTGGTCAGTGTTTCCGGGTCTTCCGCATCTGGGCTCTCAACGTCTCTGCACCATCATTGCAGCTGGGGAATGACTGTAACGGCACTGTAGCAGCACTAGTTGTGACATCACCACTTCTTGGAAGAGCTGACGGCTCATTTAAAGGCAGTTTCTGAGTACGGGCTGTGTGCATTTCTCTGTGGATTGAGCGTTTTGATACTTTCACAGTATTCATATAGCTCTTAGACCTTCTTTATAATAAAAAAAAAAAACACAGAGATCTCACTTTTACAATATGAGACCTTTAATATCTCAACCATAATCATGTAAATTGTTTGCTGTGATGAGTGTATAACTGCCGGCTGTACAACAAATTGCCCCTCAGGGATAATAAAGTGCCTTACCTTACAATTGTTTCACTACAGTGACAGTGACGGGGTGAATCAAGAGCAGAGGATGAGACATGTCTCATGTCTCATGTTTTGTGTTTGATTTGTGTATTTGTATATTGCTGTTTGAGCTATACTTTTGTTTATGTCCGGATTATGGATTTGAACATTCACCATGTGCCCATATCTGCTTCCTCAACACTGACAAGCAAAACAACTGTCCCACTGAGTTTAGAGAATCAGTCTTTTTTTTTTTAAACAGTGGGAAAGAAAAGGAAGAATGGGAACACAGGCCTACCTCAACTAGCCAATGACGTCAGACATGTCCTCTTACAGAACAAACACAAGCAGCCTTATTAACATTAAAAAGGCAGGATTTGCAGCTTTAATGTTTAGTGCACAAAGACTTTCATTAACTCTTTCTGTTTGCAGTTACACATAACCTTTCTGAAAGTAACTGTAACACCTTTCAAGCTCCTGCAACTATTGACGCACTGTTCACTCACAATACCTGTGGTTTGTATCTGTGCACCTTTGCGTCTTATTTTATTGTTTCTAAAAAGTATGTTCTTGCAGCAGAGGGGAGTGGAAAAAAAGACCCTGACTGCATGAAGGTAATTCATATGTATTATTCATCTCTGCCTCTTCCATTTATACTTACAGTTGGCTGGAGTTGTATACGGTGAAAAAGCTGGTGTACACACTGGGTGAGAGGCTGCTTGCTGCACTCTTAAGCTGTTATACCATGTCTTGCATTTTCATTCCCATGTTACTGGTGCTTGTACTGGTAATGACGATGATTAAGCTTTATGTTTTGTAGGTTTTATTTGACATTCAAGTGATTAATACGATTTCACAGCTACATTATATTCCTTTAAATGAGGACTTTGCAGTCACAATATGGGCAAATGGTGTGCGTGATATGTATCTTCCTTGCTGCTGTTTGAATGGTGGGTATCCTCTCTGCCGGAGCATAATGTGGTGTAAATGAGTCATTATTGTAGTTATGAAACAGCAGCAGAGCATGTCCACTCGTCCTCACAGATTTACAGAGAAAAAGGTCGAAATGTTGCTCCATGGTCTCTGAGCCTGTCACGGAGGAAGTCATTTTTCTGCGGCACCATTGCTTTCAGATGTGGTCAAACGGCACGGTCTCCTGATGCAAAAAAAAAAGAACACACATTTTCTGAAAATGAAGTGTTTTGAGAGAAATGACTTGTGGGGGGGGGGGGGGGGGAGCCCCTTCGGGGAGAAAAGTAATATAAACCC
>JAOVVB010233293.1:0-10195 GCA_028570985.1 Heterobranchus longifilis
TATATTATATTATATTATATTATATTATATTATATTATATTATATTATATTATATTATATTATATTATATTATTAATATATAATAGTAATATAATATGTAATTATTATTAATAACATTTCTTATAATGTATTTTGCCTCAATTTCTGCACCTTGTGCTTCAACTTCAATGAAGGTATTCAACCCACATGCATACTTAAATAGATGTGTGAACTTACAGGACACATCTGCAGGCAGCACTAAGAAATACTGTAAGCTGGCAGCATAATTAAAGTTGAAGCTGTACTATAGTGATTTGCTTTTGGTGGTCAACTTTATTAAAGTAAAGGTGGTACAGAGAGAAGTTGTAAAACTACAACTACAGTTAATTTCTGTTTTCTGATTTTTTCTGTTTTCTGATGTTTTCGATCATCAGTGAAAGTGTATTTAGTTATTATTAAGCCTCTGGCGATCTGGGGAGGTCAGCAGTCTAGGGCTGTGGGATGTGGTGCACTGAGTGTTCTGACACCTTTCTTTTGTGGGCATGAAAGACCCATGATCCTGTCACTAGTATATAATTGGTGATCAATGTGGTTCAGTTCACCTCGCATTAGTGTTAATATTGTGGCTGATCAGTGTATATAAACACATTTTGCCTTTGTCAATTTATTTGTACCTTAATAACTGACATTAAGAAATTCTAATATTGTGAGAATTCTAAAACAATGTTGATTTAATGTTGGTATTAATATTTATTACAAGCATTTTCTCCCTTTAACACCTATTATTCTTGTATTAAAGATTCCTGCAGTCAGACACTGATCAAGTCTGATTCAGTCATCATCAAAACTTATCATACACTGATCTGCACAGCATCTGGATTTAACTTTGGTAGCTACTGGATGGCTTGGATCAACAGGCTCCTGGAAAAGGACTGGAATTAAATTTGCTCCTCTTAAATTTGACAGTGCTTAAAAATAGTCAACTCAACTTAGCTCTGAGTACTGGTTAGCTCTACATTTTCACAGTGAATTGTATTGTTTTGTTTGTTAATTTTTGCACATGTACAAGCAAATATAATGCTGTCTTTTTGTATAGTTTTTAGCTAGTTTTGTTAATTTACAGTATGTCCTTTGTATCACCTTAATCCTAGAGGAATGTTGTTTCATTTCACTGTGTATTGAACTGTGTACAGTATATGGTTGAAATGACAATAAAAACCTACTTGACATGACTTGACATACTTGACTATTACTTCAGTGCAGTTAATGGCCACTTGAGCACAAAGACACTACAGTATGCATGACAGCTGTATCTAAAATTTTAAACAAATAGAAATGAGAATAATCAACAACACAGTGTGTTATAAAACACTGCTGAGTTCATCTTTGTAAGGTTGAATATTTTCCTTTAACTACTGGCGCTACAGCACCGACAGCAGCCAGCAGAGGGTGGGAGATACACAAAATTCTCCAGGCTGATTAATCTGGATTGAACACAGAGCTTCGTCACTCATTTGTAGAAGGATGTCCAGTAGGTCAACTCATTGTCTAAGCTAAGAAGAAAAAAATAAACAAAAGACAAGAAATAAAAAGAAAAAGAAAAAAGAAATGCAGAAGGATAGTGAAAAAAGAGGGGACACAAGATTTTTAAGGCATGGCAAAGAAAAGAGGCAGAAACTAAGACAAAGATAAAACAAGTAAAAAATAAAAAACATGTTTTACAAAGTGCACAAACACACCAAACAAGGTTTGCGGGTATTCTTGAAGAAAATTCTTGCAAACAATTTGCAGGAATTAAATTTCCCCACTGAAGGGGGATATCTCGTATACCGACTAAATTATTTTCACTTCCCAAATGAGCATTTATGATTATTTTTATTTTTTTTTCTTTATGCTTCACATTTAGAAATATTTAAAGTAAACATCAACAAAACAAGCTGCTCCTATCAATCACTTACATTATAGCAAAACCAACAGCCTTCACCTACCTTTCTCACTTTCTCCCTTTTCATTAAGTTGCAGCTTGTGTTACTGATTCATGTTACTGAAAATTATTCTGTTTTAAACAGAAACGAACATATACAGTATAACAAATAACAGCTTTTGTGTTCCTGGTCAAAACTGACAGGTATGATGTATTTATTGAAAACAAAAGCCCAAATGTACACATGGAAAACTTACCTATATTATAAGTATAATGCTTGACCCATACACTGTATGAACATATTTACAATTTTAGGACCCCTACCACCTAAAACTGATAAGATGCTCATCAACAGTGATGTCAGGACCTGGTTTGTATAGTACGTGCAGGTGCTCCACTCACTTTTGCCCAACTTCCCAGCTTGTCTCGTCATGAAAATGAATCACACGTAACAGGATATGGAAGGTCTGCAAAGACATTATAGCAGGAAAAATGCCTGACCAGGGTCTGGATCCCATAAGCTGGATGCAGATTTATTCTGGAATCTGTAAACACCACACAAAAATCAACACACCAACGTAGGCTTTAATATTCACTGGGTCTGCAACTTTCCTATTGTTTCCATAAACCATTCTCCCCTCCAGGTTTGTCATGTTTATGTCAATGGGTACAATGGAGTCTGTGAGGAAACAGGAAACAGGACCTGATGTCATCCAATCAGAATATGGAAAATCAGGTTAGGGTTTGGTTCCATTCTTGGATGAAAGAACAACAACTTCAGCTGGGTCTTCTTCTTCATCAGTGTCAGAGTCTTCCTCCTCCAGGTTATACTGTACTCTGTGTCATCCTCAAACTCTGCCTCTTCCTCCTCTAAACCCTCCTCAAGTCCCCCTGGCTTATCACCCCCTGATTACTGTCATTGTCAAATATATTTCCACACCTTCATGTGCAGTATATCTCTTGGCCATCGTGCTGCTAAAGACTGGACTGTGAGTAAAGCCTTAAAAAAGCTTTATATACCAGAACAGCAAGAAAATTGTGTGATTGTTGACAATGTTGCAGTTTGTATGCTTAAAGAAATATGCGTAAAGAAATGTTTTATACACTAATTGTAGTTTGCATATTCATTTCCAATTAACAGTCATTTTTGACCAGGAGCACTATGAGTGTATGAAAGTACCATAAAACACAACATTTTTAATAAAAATATTTAAAATTAATTTCATGTGTTAAAATGCTATGCGCGAACAAAGTCATTGAACCCCATAAGAAATGGATAAAATTCACTCCACTTTTGATTAAGAAAATCAGAAGTCAGATTTGACCAGAACATGAGAACATGGGATTTGAAAACACAGTAGTTACAGATCTATTATTTCAGTGTTTCATTATATTGTGGTGTATATTCCCAATGTAATGAAATTCCCAAAATACAGTTAAATGAATGTGTAATTAAACAGAAGTAGACGTTATATTCTGTGAATGTGTACATGTTGATACTTCTAAAGAAAATGTAGAATGTCACATGTCATGTGAATCAACTCTCTATAAAATATCTGTTCTATTTTTCTGATATCACTGCACTTTGACTAACATTGCAATTATTTATATATTTAAAAATAAATCATCAAATATTTTATTCTCATGTTTATTTTTATGCTTTGAGATATTGGAAATGCAACATTTTGCTATCACTTTTTTTAATCACTTAATATTTTTGACATTGGAAAAAGGGGCTTCACTCTTTGCAGTTTCTTTTTTGTTTAAACATTGAGTCCGAAGGAAAAAAAAATCCTAATAAAAAATCTATACATACAGTATACGGGGGAAAGTAGCCATGTGTGTATGTGCACGTGTGTGCAAGGTTCTTTATCATGTCAACAGTTTATGTTAATGGGTCTTGTTTTCATGATTGATTTTTTTTATATTTTACATACTACAGTCCTTCCCAGTACACACACACATACACACACTCACATTCACACACTATGGGCAATTTGAGTGTGGCAATTGTATCAGATGCTTCACATTGCCTTATACATGTCTTTGAAATGTGGAAGGAGAACCAGCATTGGGAGAACATGCAAACACCCCACACACAAACTCGATGCAGGGATCAAACCCAGAACATAGAGGTGCAAAGCGATAGTGCTAACCACTAAGCTACCATGCCAGGCAAAAAGCCATACTGTATATCCTTGTGAAAAATTAATGTCCTGTCTACTTTAAATATGTTTTTAATACTAATCAGGACTGGATATCATTTAGTTTATGTGATGTGATGGTCTCTGTTAAAATTTAGAGAACAGAGAAGACAAACAACACACAATGTTGTCTACATGCTCTGCTGGCAGCTGCTTCCTGTGAGAAATTTTACATAAAATAATATGTTTATTTAATACAATAACAATAGATGTGCAGCATACTGTATATTGTGTAAGATATCACAATTTCCTTACCTCTACAGATGGGTTAGTAGAGTGGATGAGTGTTCAGAATAAAAAAAAAATCAATATTAGGGCGTCTCAAAATGCATTTAAAATCCATGAAGTGCATTATTTTCATACAGTAGCATTCTGTAATTCTGTATTTTTAAGATTCTGTCATTTCTTTGCTAAAATAACTCTTTAATAATGTTAAAGAGCTTGGACCAGATTGACCCGATCTTCTAATTAAGCAGCCGTCAAATGGTCGAGGGTTAATTCCATATGTATTAACAAATTCCATATGTAAATTTCCATATACTGTATAAACAAAATAAATTTTCGCATAATTTAAATAAATTTTAAATATAGTTTCCTCTCATCATCATCATCATCAGATTACAAGCATCAGTGCTGGATATCACTCTATTTATATGATGTGATGTTCTCATTTAAAGTTTGGAGAATAGAGGAGACCCCAGTACAAACAACACACTAAATCACCTTCCTCTAAATCTCTACTGCTCCTGCTGGCAGCTGCATTCTGTGATTGCTTCATCAAATTCACTTATTTATTGCAATAATATTCAATTGGAGCACATTTCACAATGTTTTTTTTTTCTCTACAGATGTACATGGTGAAGAACTGACTCAGCCTGCTGCCATGACAGTCCTTTCATTCAGGAGTCTTTCCATCCACTGCACGGGTACATATTCACTTACAGTTTATGCTATAGCTTGGATCCAACAGCCTGCAGAAAAAAAAGAAGAAAAAAAAACTGTGGAGTGAATTGGGAACATCTATAGTAGCGGGAGTACGTATTACAGTATAATCTATAAATTCAGCATCCCATCCAGGAACATTTTTACTAATACGATAACAATTCAAGGACAGAATCTGCAAACTGAAGAGATAGCGTTGTATTGCACAAAATTGTGTACTGCTCAAAATACCCTCAGTGGATTCCACTTACAAAAACTTCAAGGCATTTTTATAAACATGCTCTCTAAGTTGAAGTTTTCAAGTTTATTCAGTCGAATGAAGTTTTAATAGTCAGTTTGGGTCAATTTTAAATGTACATTTTTAATATTTTAATCAGTTATGGTATTTGGCTTACCTAGATTTACTCCAGGTACATAGCCATTTAATACCAGAACAATTATACAATGGTGGACAAAATACAGCATATGCCATGTTGTCCTTGTGCACAAAACAGATGAACAGGTCACTAATTAATTGAAGTCTATATGCCTGAAGAGTTGTGCTAATTAGAATCACCTAGTTAAGGTAGTGGATGGAACAAATCCTGTATGTGGCAGGACCTTTATTTTCTAAAGCTGAGGTTCCCCTGCACTAAAATGGCTTAACGAACAGTGAACGTTTGTGGAAATGATGCTTCAGGAAGCAACCAAGCAGTCATGGATTAAACAAGTGACACTAGAGGTCTGATGTCTGACGGACGTCTTTTTGACGCTGTGCCCAGCCGAATCCAGCAGGTTTTGAAGAATAAGGGACTTCATACTAAATATTTTTTTTGTTGATAAAGACAAATGATAAATGATAAATTGCATAAAATAACTTATTACTCGTTATTTTTTATGATAAATCACATGGGTGTAATGAAAGCTCCATCACACACCAACACACACTTTCTAATTTCCCCTATTTAATATTACAACACCTGTTTGTCTATAAGCTCAACCATTAACAAATGTTCTCAGTCTTTTTCTCTATTAATCTCTATTTATTAAAGTATGAACCTAAACAAAAGCCATCTAATTTTCCCTTAAATAAAGAGCGTCTTTATGCAAATGTCCTTTCCTGTTATATATTTAAGCAACGAGGGGCAAGAGTTTTACTTATTTTGTTTCAACACACACCATGATCTCTATACATCACTACTGCTGCTGCTGGCAGCCGTAGACTGTAAGTGTTTCATGTTTTATTATATATAAAATAAAGTCTTTTTAACTTATTGCTGTAATATTACAATGTTTTCTTTAACAGGTGTTCACAGTGTTGAGCTGACCCAGCCCATCCTCAGTAGTAACCCCTGGTCAGTCACTGACTCTGACCTGTAAAGTGTCTGGATATTCAGTAACTGATAGCAGCTACTGTACACACTGGATACGACAACCTGCAGGAAAAACTCTGGAGTGGATCGGATGTATATGTGGTGATGGTAGCACTTACTACAGTGAGAAACTGAAAAGCAGGGTTCAGGTTTCCAGAGACACGTCCAGCAGCACTGTAACATTAACAGGACAGAACATGCAGACTCAAGACACAGCTGTGTATTACTGCGCTCGGGAATACCACAGTGAGACAGATCAACAACATCCCTGTACAAAAACCCCCAGTACAGAAACAGTGTACAGTCTCAATATGTTCACATTTTTCTGTAATGTATACAGCCTCCAGACCCACACGTGCACACTCACAACATCATTCTCTTTTTTCCATCTTCCCTTCCTCAACTCTTTCCTTCTCTGCTTTTCCAAATTAAATGACCCTTTTAAATAACACCCTTGCCTCATGTCTGTGGGTCCATGGTGCCGCCCATGCATCAAACCCATTACACAAGCTAAAAGTAATTCAACATTACATTTTTATTCTCATGTTAACATGAAGATATGTGAGCTTCCTTTATATGCTTTTTAATAAATGTTTGATTAACTCACTCACCTACTAATCGTCTATAACACTTGTGTGTGTGTCTGCGTGTGTTTACTGCAGGGGGCTGGAGCCTTTTCCAAGATACTTAAGGAATGAGGCCAACCCATGAGGTGCCAATCCATCATACTGTAGGGCACACACACACACACACACACACACACACACACACACACTCATTCACACACTGAGGAAACACACCAAGCAAGGTGATACCATTGCAAACTCCATGCACACAGACCTGAGGCAGGAATCTCCCCCAGACCATGGAGATGCAAAGTGAAAGTGCTAACCACTAAGCCTCCATGCACCATGTATGACTGAAGACACTGCTGTATATTACTAACACTACCACACATACACGCACATACACACGCACACACACAGTGATAATTCTTTTTAGATGTCTGTATAAAAACTAGTTTATGATATATTCACAAAATGAGCTTTGATTATTTATCCTCGGTGTATTACACTTAATAAAACTTATAATGAAACAAATACTAACTTTTATGAAATGTATTTATATCTCTGATATACTGTGTCTATATTTAAACAAATTAGTTTTGCTTCAAATACAGTATAGAGAGATGTTTATTCAAATACTTTAATGATCCTTGCAGATTGTAAAAATGGTTCTTCATGGAAACCCTTCTGATAGTAAAACATTGTTATATGGGTTTATATACATGGAATCCTCTCATCTATACACTGAGCAGCCAGTGGTTGTGGATTTAATATATACATAGTGCTCATGGACACTCCCTATTCAAATAGAATTGGATATAAACAGCATGTTCTTGGGTGTTTTAGTTTCCACTGAGCTCTATAATAGATAATAATCCTGTGCACTTCAAACTTGAGTGAATCAGAACACAGAGAAGGATGCTTTAAGGCCAATGTGTTCTAACCCTAACCCTAACCCCAGGTGCATGCCGTGACACTGCCCCTCCCACAGCTCCGCGCGCATGGACACCGCTGGCACTGCTAAGTAAGACCCTGGCCTCATGCCCTAAGTCTCCATGCCAACCCAAGGTCCGTGCCAGGTGCCCCCGTGCCCGCATTCTCCATGAGTGCAAAGGGTTCGACTCTTTTTGCACGAGCAGCACAACAAACACGGACACGAGACCAGGTCTCACTGGATAAAGGGTAGTTTTATTATGAACAAACACGGACACGAGGCCAGGTAAAAAGAGTAGTTTTATTATGAACAACAGGGAAGGAAAAAGGAGGGATGGAGGATAAAAGGGGAGGAATGGAAAGGTGTGAAGGTGTGCACAGGCAGGTCTGTGGGGCGTGCACACTGATGTTGATCAGTGGCGGCGGGCAGAGTGGCATTTTTTTTTTTTTTTTTTTTAGACCTATAGGGACAGGTAACTTCTGTTTAAGTAAAATTCAGGAAACTTGTTTTTAAAGGAAACAATTTCTGAAATGGGAACAGATCAACAATTCTCTCAGAACATGGAGCAGAAGTGTTCTTTAAATAAAAACAGCAATAACAAATTTAACATTTCAGTTCAGATAACTTAATCATGTATATTATAAACAATTAAACAGATAATTGCTACAACTTCTAAGCAATTTAAAAATGTCAATTTTCACATGTTGAATAAAAAAATGACGCAAAGACAGTTAACTGTAAAAAAGTAGTTACTTATTCATCATGTAAAATAATTTTTTTGACAATTAAGAAGTGTCTCTAGAGTGAAGGAAATTAATAAAGCATAAAAACCCTAACAGCTTTAATAACTTTTATTTTTTTGTTTCTTAAATTACCCACCATGCCACGGTTAAAATGACAGAAATCATATTCTTTTATAACTATTCTGAAGTTTGATGTGAACATAATCTGAAGCTCTTGATGTGTATCTGCATGTGTTCACCTCATATAATATTACAACACCTGTTAGTCCATGAGCTCATCGATTAACAAATGTTCTCAATATTCTTATTTATCAAAGTATAAACTCAAACAGAAATACCCAACCTGTCAAATTTACACTCAGATAAGGAGTGTCTCTATGCAAATGTCCTTCCCTGTTATATATTTAAGAAATGGAGAGCAAGAGCTTTTAATCATTTCGCTTCATCACACACCATGATCTCTACATCCCTACTGCTGCTGCTTTTGGCAGCCGTACACTGTAAGTGTATTATGTTTAATTATATATAAAATATAGTTTTTGTAACTTTTTGCTGTTACAACATTATAATATTTTCTTTAACAGGTGTTCACTGTGTTGAGCTGACCCAGCCTGCATCCTCAGTAGTAACCCCTGGTCAGTCACTGACTCTGACCTGTAAAGTGTCTGGATATTCAGGAACCTTATAGCAGCTACTGTACAAACTGGATACGACAACCTGCAGGAAAAACTCTGGAGTGGATCGGACGTATATGTGGTAGCAGTGGCACTGCCTACAGTGAGAAACTGAAAAGCAGGTTTCAGATTTCCAGAGACACGTCCAGCAGCACAGTAACATTAACAGGATGTATTACTGCGCTCGGGACCCCACAGTGAGACAGAAGAACAACATCCCTGTACAAAAACCTCGAGTACAGAAACCTCAGTGCAGTGAAACAGTGTACAGTCTCAGTATTGTCACTGACACTGTTATATCTATAGTGTATATTATTACAGTTTTCTCCAAATGCTTAATCATATTTCCAGAAAAAAATGTGTTACTGTTTTTCAAAACTCTAAAACAAAAATGAAAAGTGAACTATTTTGTTCAAACTCTACTAATCTCTTGAACAATGAAACTCAGCAATAAAAACCATGTTCTTTCTTTTCACAAAACAATACACACGGCGATCAAATGTTGATAACTTACAGAGGATCAAATAAACACTGAAGTGATAAATTACAAACACTGCCATCAAAAGTCATTATGTATTTTTTGTCTTTATGAGGCCATGTCACATTTTTAAATGCATCCAAATTTGTGGAAATAAGTTTCCTGTTTATAGTTTTATTGAAGTGTAGAATTTTGTCCTGAAATATCATTTACAGAACTATGTTTTATACGTTATGTACTATTGACTCAAATCATGCCTTGTGCAACGTCTCTTGGAATAGGCCTCAGGCCCCTGTGACCCTGTACACAACAGTTGCTACAGTATGAATGAATGTGTGAACTGAATAACAGAGGCCCTGTGCCCTATAGAGATTTATAAATCTGGCAATGACCCTGCTA
>JAOVVB010233294.1:0-10195 GCA_028570985.1 Heterobranchus longifilis
AGCATGAACAAGCTACATGGTGAGTAAATTAGCTCAGCATCAGCAAAACAGCCTTAATTAAATAAACCAAAATGCTGCGAAAGGCTCAATAAATATCGCGTTCAGTCAGAAATAACTTGTTTTACTCAGGGTTCATTAGATGTAGCCTCTCGTTATGTCTCTTAATTACTGACTGCAGCTCCATGTGCTCAATGGCGCAGTTGCACATTTTGCCACAAGAGGGCAGTGCTACGCCAGTCAACAGCCTTTCCAACACATGCTGACATCATCACTGAGTTAGTAGTGTAACTTCATCACTCAGTCAGTCAGTCAGCGACAAACTTTGTCATTTATAGTGCTGGTCCTGCGGTCCAGCAAAAAAAAGTTCATATATTGTTTTGTTTTTTCTTTTTTTTACTTTCTTGGTGGTGTGGCGTCCCTCCAGGTGACTGCCTATACGAACGTGTGCCAAGGGCCGGCCCTGGTTTTATTCCCCATGTCTTAGCATTTTTAAGACTGCAAAAAATCAACTGCGCTAATTCTTTGCTTCGCAAAGAATACTTGCTATAGTGTTGTTACTTAATACTAGCTGATAAATCTTCCATCCGTACCCTCTCCAGCAGCTTGCTCTTCATGAAGGGTTTGACCACGTTGTATGTGGTGGTGAAGTACCAGGGCTGGTGGGTAACATGAACCGCCTTGAAACGAGCAGGGAAAGAGTCCTGCACAAAAACACACAAAAGGTTTCAGAAGTTCTGAAGTTGCACATCAAGAAAATTCCCAGCTTTTCCTTTTAGAGTCTGCTCTGACCTGCAGCATGTCCACCATCTTCTTGAGCTCGGCCGGCTTTATCCCCGAGGCGTGCTGCATGGTGAAGCCCCTGAAATTCTCAATCAGGACAAAGCCATTGATCTGAGTTTCTTCATTCTCAAGCAGCTTCTCCAGGATCACACAGTACGCTCTTAAGATCTGTGATGCACAAACAGACTTATTTGAAAGTCCCCCTCCAGACACATTTTAAAGCATGTAGTTTGGCTCACAGGATAAAGCCTTACTTCGACAGGAAGTCAACAACGGCAACAGCCTCCGAGCTATCAACCTACATGCTACCATAAGCAGCTGGCCCCCAGGTATTTTCACATTATCTAATCTGGCCCCCATTCAAAAAAGTTTGGACACTCATGTCTTGCAGCTGTGCTCTGTGAGGTTGTTTACAGCTGTACCTCGTCGAATGTGATCTCCTCCAGGTCCCAGTTCTCGATGTTGAAGAGCAGCACCACGCGGCCGTACTTGTCCCTGCTGGGCAGAACCACAGGGTAACCCGCCTCAATGGTGCTGCGCACTGCCTCCGGGGTCAGGCTCTCGAACAGCTCGGGATACTCCCTCCTGAAGCGCACGTAACCTGCACACACACACACACACACACACGCACACCAGGCTGGTTTCATTCCCTGTTTGTAGCAATGACTACAAAAAGTAATACACTGTAATTCATACATCCTGCAAGGAATTGTGAGACATGAGGCCCAGGTTTTAAAGACACAAAGACACGCTCTCAGTGAGTGGGGGGTGGTTATCTCGATCATACACCCAGGAGACCAGAGATTGAGTCCGTGTGTATCACGCAAGCGTCACATGTACTTAAAACGGAACACGGAAGTAGGGATTTTAATGCAACTGGATTGAATGTCTTTCACTCTGGTATAGTGGAAATAACTCTCTGGCCTGTTTATATTTCTTTAAACCAATAATCATCTCGGGCGGTGCTACTACGGCTGCAGCAAAGAGACTTTGAGAACCACACGGAAGGAAGGAGAGACTTCCTCAGACCAGGATCTCCTCCCAGCGAAAGTATGAAGGCTTTATGCCGACACTGCTTACGTACCCAGCCAGACTAATCACGACGTTGATGACGTGTGTGTCGTGCGACCGGAACATGTATTTAAAACGGAACACGTATTATAGCTACGAACTGTTGTGCGTAAAGTTTCGTAATATTAATTATACGACCCGTTTATGAGAATGCATTGCACACACACACACACACACACACACGCACACACTCACTCACACACACATCACAACCCAAAGATCAGCTGCATTCTCTTATCGGGCACTAATGGGTCACAGACCCTTTGTGTACAGTACGAGCGTTCAGTGCAGGATGTTGATGTGCCAAACACAATGACACCACTGTGCATCTACAGTGCTGCTCTAAGCCTCTTCATACCGAGGCACCAATTAACCCAGAGTTAGTGTCTGTGTGTGTCTGTGTGTGTGTGCGTGTGTGTGTTCAGTGTTTTTACTTGCAGCAATTAACCCCATGAAACAAGTTCACGTTCACATCACATTCCCCTCTCACACTAACAAGTTCTGCTTCGATATTCAGAAATGTGAAGGTGTGTTTTCTTGTGCTTCCGTCTATATGAGTATCATTTGCAAAAACAGATCAAAGCTATTCTTAAAATGAATAAACCAACACCAGTTTGATCGATATTCCCTTGAATGCACAGAAAAGGAAAAACATGATTTCGGAAAATAAATAAAAACAGAGGTATCAGTTTCTGCAAATCAACCCTTTGAAAATCCTCACAGCAATACCAATAAAAAATCAATCCAAACCAAAACTAAGTTTGTTGGATCTGACCAAGTTAATTATTTGGATTGTTTTTGAGCTAGAGATAGAGTTACAGTTGGAGATATGGTTGAGTTTACGTCTAGTATTAAGGTTTAAAGTAGGGATGCCAGTATCGGTATCGGGAGCGATACTGTGCTCATGTACTCGTACTACTCCGATGCTACCGCAACCGATACCACTTTACGGCAACATGATTCACCTCTCGTCAGATTGCAAACTAGGTACGTACTTGGCAGCAGGTAACGTTAGCTAATAGCTGGATTAAAAACACCACATGTGCCAAAAAACAAATAAACGATATCCAACCCTAGTACTCGTATCGGTACTCGGTATCAGCATGTACCCAAATGTAAGTACTTGTACTTGTACTTGGTTTGAAAAAAAGCATCCCTAGTTTAAAGTATTAGACTTAAGTTTAGATTTAACATTAGGGGCAATGGTAGGTTTAAATGTGGGTTATTTGGCTTAAATTTGGCTGATACAGGTTACAGTTGAGATAATTTTAATTATTTGTTTTTGGTGGGGGGTGGGGGGTGTACAATTACAAATGTTTACAATGAGTCGGCAGCACACACACAAACATTAAGCAAGTCATAAGCTATCTTCTCAAACCACTTGTCAAACCATTCTGGTTTTTAAATCTCGTCTCCTCTCTCGGACCGACACAATCAGCACATGTGCTGTGGAGTTCCCAGGAGAACACTGTGGGTTCACAAATAAAGAAAACTTGCTGTCCTATTTGAAACACAAAGGAGGGCTTTGTCAGGGGAAACTCAGAAGCATCTCAAAGCCCTCCAATTAATGAACACATGCCGCCCTGTCTCAGTGACGAGCAGGATTCATGCAAACCAGGAGCACAAAGGAGGCCTCGCCCTCAATTACTGAAGCTATTGGAAAATATCTGCAGAAACTGAATCAAAGCATATGATAAAATGATTTTAAAAAATCCTTTTTTATACCTCAGTTTGTCTCTCTTCAATAGAAATTAAATGATATAGGCCAGTGGTTCTCAAAATGGGGTCCTCAGAAAAAAGGGGATTCATTTATTTTCACTATAATTCCATCCATAAGTAACACAATGTCAGAATGTGTGACTATTTTGGTCATAGGATTCATACACTTTCTGTCTATTAGATGCCCCTGGGACAAAATCTTATCAAATGGGGGACAGTGGTCTAATTTGTGTCAATTTAGGGGTCCTTGATGTGAAAAAGTTTGAGAACCATTGGTATAGAGCTGGGGCAACTATGCCATGGCGCACTGCATTGTGGTCTGGATCGCAGGGGACTGCCATGTTGCCGGGTATGCAGATCTGCGGCAGGCAGACAGCGCTGTATTTCTTGGATTTATTCATTGGTGACCACGGGCACACAGCGACAACAAACACAAACAACACAGAAAGACGGTAATAAAACATTAGTGCAGTGAATCGGCTGTTCTAAAGGCTAACGGCGCTCGATTAGCACTCTGACAACATGTTTTACTGCACAGCCAAAACAATATGTCATACAGAGTCTGTATGGACTCTGGCTCAGTGTGGGTTGCGTGCATGGTGCCCGTAACTCACACAATGCATTGCGTTTCTCGCTGCCGCTGACGTCACGATCCCCTGCTCTGCAGGCTACTATACTACATACTAACTACTAACCCTTCATGAGCTCGTGGGCTCGGACAACCTCAAACTTGCGAGCTCTGAGGAAGCGCAGCATCAGAGAGTCCGGTTTGTCTCCGAAGCGCTCCATCACCAGTTTGGCCAGGTCGTCTCCCTCCGCCGCTCGCTCCTTCATCATGGCCCGCAGGTCCTTCAGGGACGACGCCCGTCTCTCGTCCGTCTCCGTCAGCTCATCCTTCGCCTGGAAGGAGACGAAAAACAGACAAATGTTGTGGTCTGCAGGAACAAAAGTGTCACTGCAATGCGGACTTAACTTTAATATGCTGATTTGAACTTGTCTGTATATGCTGCCATCCTCTTATTTATTTTATTTTTTGTACCTTTTGCACAGTGTGTCCAGGCAGTTTGTGGCACGGCCCAAACACCGGCCCATGATCCTTCACTGTCAAATGCTCCAGTTTAGACCTCATGGCCCGCTCCTCCTCTGACACCATGCGGAAGGATCCCGTCTAAAGAAAAGATCATCGTCAGCGTATGTAATCATCAGATTTTCCTCTAAGTTTCTTGGGGTATATCACCATTCACTAACAAACCAATTAGTGCTGTGCAGGATATCGGTTTAAATATGAAACTTCAATTTCAATAGGCAACAAAAAATATAATATTGTTTGTCGCAAAGAGAGGGAACCCCTATTAACTGCATACCCTTCTTACTAATGGTAATAACTTTTAACACAACAATTAACAACCCACAACTAACTCTCTTTAAAGCCGGAGATATATTTGCATGATTACCATGTGTTTGCATAGATGTGGCGTTAACCCAGAGTTATACTTGCTTTTAAATATGTGATTGCATGACGCTGCCTCACGTGTTCTGTGTTTGTTTTGTCCTTTCATTGTGTACATCCTCCAAAATTAACATGACTCGACGTAAACAGACGCAGGAGACGTGAGGCAGCGTCATGCGTTGGCGTAGTTAAAAGCAAGTATATCTCCAGATTTACAGGGAAAACCAACATGACACACAACAATTTGAGGCACATAAACAATTTGTTACACTAATAATTGTACATTTACAAAATGACACTGCAGAACACCTTGTTTTTATACTCAGTGTACTCCTGACAGTAGAATAAACCCAGTCATGCAAAAAAAAGGTCCTACTGCCCAGCACTAAAACCAATTTCTTTGAAATCCTCCTTTATGTTTGTCTTTATAACATCACTGTTTTAAAGCCTCTGTAGTTGCAGTTTTTGAAACAACTATTATAAAAGCTTTACTGCCTGAATACTTCGCTGGCAGCTCATTACGGCCCAATGTGAGCGCGAGCAGACCCCCAAACGATGCACACCAGTGAACGGCTGCTTAATCTGCCTCACATGATTACAGAAAGGACTTCTAAAGACATTTCTTAAAAAACAAGTTACGAGTCCATCCCAGAGCCAGCATCCACTGGCACAATAACAGCATTAAGAAGCATCATGCGCTGACAGTCAAACCTCCAGGAACTGATGCTTTCTAACCAGTGAGGTGAGGCCAGACACGGACAAGCTGGATTAAACAGAGACAAAGAGTGACACTCAGGTGCTCGCTCTTCATTTGGTGTGAAGTCATTAAACTTACAGCAGCCATGGTTGCAGCGTCTCACAGCAGCTTCACTAACACTGCAGACAAAAACAAGAATTGGAACAAACTTTAGTTTGTTAATGTCAGAGTTTGTAAAGGAGAGAGGATCAGAAATGCATTAATCCCGTCATTATTATGAAATCTACATAATTCATCTACAACAGGTGGTGTTACAGGGGAAATGTTTTCTTTTGGTTCAGTGATGTGCACATACTGAAGATGAAGAGTTTACTCGTCAGTGGAGCAGACATCCTCTTACATAAGAACTTGACACAATAACAGCAGATATCTTCTCACCACTGAACTGAATTACCTAGCCTCAGTTTGTTCCTCGTGTTACCTTTACATTTGAATCACAGAGGGAAACAAAATAAATGCCTGGTGATATTTGAAAAAAAGCCCAGAAGATCATTTAGCAACATTTACTTCTGTTTTTTTTTTTTCAGTCCTGAAAAATTCTTCTGGAAGAAACAAATATTCTGTTTTCTGCACAGTAAAGCATTTTTTACCTGATTTCTTAAGTTGTGACTCTAATGAGATATGTTCTCATGTAAAACAAAAAATAATATAATGTGTTATTCCTTGTGAAAATATGCAGAAACATCAATATATAACCATATCTAATATAATACAACTTTTAATTTTGAAAAGAAAAAAGAAAAAATGTGTGTGTGCATGTGCGTGTGCATGTGCGTGTGTGCGTGTGTGTGTGTGTGAAGAAACTGAATAGTTTTACATTCAGATGTTTAGAAGATAAATAATTTCAGTACAGCAGTTAGTGTTTCCAGGTTTTTAAAACGTCACTGGTTATTTTTTTGTAAAATCAGATGTTTATCTCCATGACTTGAATGTGATGGTAATACATGAGAGGCACAAACTGGGGCTGTACCCAATAAATAAAAACATTTTGAACATTGAAAGTACACAGTATAGATAGATATATGTATAGATATATATATATATATCTTGTGTCGTACAGCAAACATCAGAGAAATAAACAGACAATAATAATAACAACAGCACCAGCATCAAACATCAACAGCAGGACACCTCAAAATGTATATCTTCCTATTGCACCATCACATTAAAGTGCTACATATTATATTATATTATATTATATTATATTATATTATATTATATTATATTATGCCACATCCACACACACAGAGTTTATTTTTACAGTTTGTTCAGAAGTGTAATACTTTAGTATTACGTAACAAGCAATCTTATGCAAACCATTTTTCAAAAACATTTTTTTTAATTAACATATTTGGCCAAATAATGTTAATTTAGTGTAGCATAAAGCCAAATACAGATGTTGATATTAGTTGATTTAAAGTCACAGATGTCTTGTAGCTCCTCTACAGTAAAAATGTGTTAATCCACCACAGGGTGTAAGATTTGTAACCATAATGAAATCTTAAATTCATACATAAGTCAAATACAGAACATCAAACACTGAATTTACACACTTTATGACACATTCCTTCATTACAGTAAACAATCATTCAGCATCCAGTGAAAACAAGTATTGTTTTGTCTTTTCATCAGTGTATAATACGTATAGTGCTGGTCATTCATCTTTATTTCCTGATCTATGGAGGGCTTACTGTAACTAAAGAGCAGAGCAGCCTTACCTTTGAGCAGACGGGAGCAGAGGAGTAGACGGAGTGGCAGAGGAGACAGCCAGAGGAGAGAGGATCAGAAGGGGAGGAGTTATTGAAAAGCTCACTCAACATAGGATTAAAAAGACACGGTGGATTACGACGAGTGGCTAATCTACATCATGCAAACTGTGAAGTCCATCATTACGGAGGTCCTGAGGGGCAAAACACAACAACATTAAAATAGAAAACACAACAACATTATCAAAATCACACCAACATTACAGAAAACACAATGACGTTGACGAAATGTGTTAATTTAGAAAACAGATTTCACAAATATCATGAACAAATGACTGACGGGATATTTTGTCCAGTGTTGTTGTGTTTTGCACCTCTGGGCCACCGTACTCTGGACTGATGGTCATTTTCATCACACATCATTTTATTTTGAAACATATACAAATATAACCACATCTCGAAGAGAATCTAAACAATGAGAAGATACATAATTATTTAGATTATTATACTTTTCATTAATAGATTGTCCAGCTCCACACACAGCAGGTGTTTACCTCTTAAACATCATATTGTATGACATTAGAGAACTAGTTTTTTTCTCACTTTTGTCTCTCACCTCCCTCGTGTCACACACTGGAAGTTATTAACCCAGCATGCACCTGTGGAAATGTCATATGACATATTTGTTATTATTGAGGTGTATCTTTTTAATTGTGTACTTTTTAATAGCATTGTTCTTATTTTACTTGACTGAGAGATCTGCACAAGAATCCCAATTCCCATGTGCAAATGTAACTGTAACTGTAACTTTGCAAATGGTGATAAAGTACTTGAAACTTGAAACTTGAGACGACCACATGTCAACGACTCACACTTTCATCTTCACCTTTCACATTCCTCTCTGCACATTCTTTGAAATCCGTTCTGTTTTTGACCCAGATTATGGATTACTCATCCATGATTGCACAACATCAAACAACTTGTTGTATGGTGTTAATACAGTCTCATAACTATCATCATCATCATCATCGTCATCATTTTATTATTTATTTAAAACCTCAGGAAACACATTGAGGGAGAGCCATTATTTCCAATGGTGCCGAGGTACATACAATAAATGCAGACACAACTAAAATGAAATAGCAGTAAAAGAAGAATACATTCAGAATAAAAACGAAAAGACGTGCACGTGTCAGTGTGTTTGGACCGCAGAGATGCGATAGGGTTCTTACTGCAACACAACAAAAACTAACACAATTAATAGACACAAAACAATAAGACAAAATTGCCTGTTGCAGGACTCAACTGCTAACAAACTTATGGAAACTACAGTCTACACCAGGGGTCTCAAACTCGCAGCCTGCGGGCCAATTGAGGCCCGCAGGATCATATTTTGTGGCCCCCTACTTGACATCAAAGTTTAGTGTTAGTGCGGCCCGCACGTTTTTCTCACACACACCTTTTTGCTGAGTCGTTGCGCGAGTCATTGCCCTGGGCGTTTTATATTTTTTTATCACTTATGGGCTACCATAGCTCAGGCTCGTGACAGCTTCCGGTGGTGTTTGTTGACAAGTTAGCCAACGCGAATTAGCAACGTTAGTCACTTGGTTGAAACGTGATTCCGGAGTGACACCAAGTGGAAGGAAAATATATCCTGTCACCCAGTGCAAGGTACAGAGGACTTAAGAAGTGGGCGGACTCAACAAGAGTAATCAGTGACCTAATAAAGACAGCAGAGTGTTGCAATAGGAAAGGGAAAATAATTACATGGATAGCAAATAGCATGAGATGGGCGGCAAGAACAAAAGCCAAATGGTGGTTAGAACCTGAATATTACAAAGAAGAAGTTATAGATTATTATTACAAGACAAATAAAGACAAGGAAAAAGGACAGATATGTGCGATCGCAAAAGAAAACAAATTTACCAAGAACAATGTGATGCGGCCCAGCCTCACCCAGACTCTACCTCCAGCGGCCCCCAGGTAAGTTGAGTTTGAGACCCCTGATATAGAATGTGCAAAACGTGTGAGCATTTTCATTTGAAGAACTTGTCATTTTGGACAGAGATGTTTCCCAGATGTTTGTCTGAATAATAATAATAATAATAATAATAATAATAATAATAATAATAATAATAATAATAATAATAATCTGCAGCTTCAATGTGCCCGTTTCTGAATGAGTTGACTTTGGTGTTGATTATGTAGTCAAAGGTTTTCTCAGATCTCCGGACCACTGTCCTGTTGGGTTGTAACGTCTCCTGATTCACATTGTGCTCAGATCCAGAAACATAGTATTTAGTCTGCTGTCGACTTTATAAACTTTATAGTCATCAGCATTAGTTAATAAGGAAGTCCTCATCAAATGATACAGAGCAGCTAATAACAATTAGTTCACTGAGAAAGGAGTGAATCAAGAACAACTTCATAATTGATGAATTATTAACAATGCTGGGTAACTACTTTTAAAAGTAAATTGTGACTGCCATTAAAAAGTAATCCATTACGTTACAGCATTACTTACTGAGAAAAGTAACTTGTTACAGTACTTTTGCATTACAAAAATGAAAACAGAGGGTGCGCAGCCGACTGTACGTCTACTGTTGCATGTATTTACTCTACTGTCATTATAGACTCTACAGCCCATAATAATCTGTAACTCTGCAGGTTAATAACAGAATATAAACACAATATCTACAGCCCATAATAATC
>JAOVVB010233295.1:0-10195 GCA_028570985.1 Heterobranchus longifilis
ATCCATCCATCCATCCACCCATCCACCCATCCATCCATCCATCCACCCACCCATCCATCCATCCATCCATCTATCCATCCATCCACCCACCCATCCATCCATTTCCTGAGTTTTCGTTTTTCAAATCTCCACCACTGATGCCGCAAATATGGGCACTGATTTTAATATTTAAAAAAATATATATATATTATTATTATTCAGTGGGTTTTACCTTACATCTTATATATGTTATGCTTGCCTGATATCAGACAGAATTGTTAAGCTCCGTTTACACCTTCAGTCTGACATTTCCTCCACTCTAACCATTTCCATGGGGAAGATTTTCCTAACCAATAATCCGAGACTTCCAGTCAGAGCTGGCTAACTTCCAGTTAGCCATATGCTCACTTGAATGGGGATAAAATAATTAAATCTAGTGGCTCTTCTAGACTTTTCAAGTGTTATCCGACCTAATCGATCAAATTCTGACAGTGAAACGATTCATTTTTCGGGGATTGTGAGGCTCACAACATATTATCCACCATTTTACAGACGCAACAGTAGCGCTGGAGTCGCACACAGCAGAGCCTATGATGTAAGCACAACACACATGCAAGGTAAACAGTGTTATACAAATACAAATAAAGTTATCATTATTAATAACATCCCATTTTTTTCAGTGCATTATCTCCAATATGTGATGTTGACAGGAGCAAATGTGCCTCTTAGTCACAGTAGGAAGTAAAGAAGCAGCTTGTGATTCTGTGAGTAAACATAACATGAGACATTTTCCCTAGATCTGTTTTTAATGAGGTTTTTCCCACACTGGCAATTGCTCTGGTACCTGAGCAAAACAGTGTGAAGTACAGTAAGTGTTTTGCTGTGTTAAAGTGGAAAACAAATCTTTGGATTGTAGAAAAATAGCCTGCTTAAAGTGACTTGTATCGGCAGTGACCACAGTGTATTACCCCTAAACTGCACAGCAGATACAGCACTTAGAGAGTTCTGTAAGGCCTCGGGTTCAGTGTCAGAATTAAGGCATAGCACAGTCCCTTGCAAGGCCAACACAAGCAGACACTTTTTGCCTGCAGAGCAGCCATGATATACTCTTGAATGGTCTTTCATGCTCTCATAGCTCCGTAACCTTCACCTCTCAGAATGCCCGAGGAGGAAGGATAGTGTTTCATGTTAACAGCTAAGAGTTCAACTGTATGCCAACTAAAAAAATCAAAAGACTCAAAATCAGAGCACGGGCAGTCCCCCTCTGATATTGACTCAATGCAAGTTAACGTGTGAATCTTTAAAAAAAAAAGGCGAAAAAAGCAAAAGGAACAAGTCGATGGTGATATTACATTGCCGGTTCCTTGTCATTGCATCATTTTCTTTGAGCCAATAACAGACACAGTTCACAGGAAAACTCTAAAACTGACAGAACACACACATTATGTTGTAGTATTGGACAGTTCAGTTAACAATTGTGTCCTCTGAACAAATTTAACAGGTGTAAATACAATTTTAAAAAGTCCTGAAACAGTCCCACTGTACATGCATTAAATAGAAAACCTTCTCCTTTGGACACTAATTGCGTTCAGGGTGTCTAAATGGATATTTTTCTGATTGATGACAATAAGCCCTATAATATAATGAAGCTCATTTGGGTGTGAAATACTACACATCATTTCTATGACTCCACAAATCCTATCTACTGCTTCAGTGAGCTCCAGTGCCAATGGAGCAGCTCCGGGTTTTCTCTCTTCATCACATCACCCATTAGAGCCTCAGTTCAACTGAAGCTTTAGGATTCAATTGCTTAAGCTCAGAAATAACACAGAAATGCTGCTCGAGTGTTGATGCCTGGCGTCAGATTGCTGCTCCTCAAATTATACAGAAAGCACCAAGTATCAGGACCACCTGCCGCTTGCCATGAAATAGACTGATAAGGAGAATGTTATGATCTTTAATTGATTTCACTCCTATTTCACTCATGAAGGGAGATGTAGATGGAATCATTTTTAAGCCTGGTGACATGGTGGAAAAGGAGGGCAACGTTAGCAAGATGTGTTAATATTGTGTGTAGTCAGGGTATGTGAAATCAAATGATTAGACCTGCATGGGAGGAAACAGCTCATGGAAATGATTCCTAATGTTTACGGTGGATTATTCTTTGGATTGTTGCAGCTGTCTATCTCAGATTAATTTGTGCTATAGAGTATGTTAGGATGTTAAAAATGTGCACAGCCACAAGACCTCAATGTGTGCTGCATGGATGCAAAAAAAAAAAAAAATCAACTAGAATACACTTAACTAAAAGGGTATCTGGAATCAGAGCTCCCTTAAGCTTTTATTAGCAATGCTTCAACCCAACACAGGTCTTTCTCAGGAGACACGGGTCATCTTCATTAGAGGAAGAAATGCTAATAAAGGCTCCAGTGTGGGGGTGGCTCTTTATTATATTCTTGCTACAGTAGGTCAAATAGTATCCATCAGGCATGTAAATAATACATTTCACTGGGACATATTTATATAGGGGACTGTCCTCCCCCTAAAAAACACCCCATGTACAAGCAGTGTATTACAACCCATAGTTATGCGTATTACCGTTAGTGGCCGTAGTGACTATAACAGGAGCAAAGGAGGAAGTCAGATGACGCAGTATAAAGAGCGAGAAAGTCCACATAGGGAGGCGGTCAGGGTGGATGGAGGGGTCAAGCAAATACAGGACTGTCACTTAGAAGACCGCTGTTTGTGTACCGTGAAAACAAAAGTCAACGTTGACTTATTTTAACTTAACTTGTAAGTAAAGTTACGTTACGTCACATAGGAATTAAGTAACCCAAACCATGATCTTTTCCTAAACCTCATCTAAAAAAGTGCTTTTTTTTGCCTAAACCAAACCAAACTGCCATTTCACAACATTAACCACATGCTTAAAACTTTAGGTATGAGGACCGGTAGTTGTGCTAATTTAGGAAACGCTCTTGTGGGTCGTATTAGAGGATACGACCTATGTGGTTGTATGGTTTGGAGGATTGGTTATTATATAGGCTAGTATGTTCATTCTTGTTTCAAATGATGTATTTCTGCACAGTTGTTGAAAATCATCATTGTCAATAATCATCATCATTGAAAATTAGCATTGTTTAACCTGTAATGTTCACATGCATCACCAGTTAACAATTAATATTACAATTATTAGATATTACAATATGAAAAATTAACTTTGAATCTCAACCTGTGGATATGAATTTCTTAAAGTGCTCAAAAAAAGGAAATTTTAAGTCCCCCCTCGACTCTAAAATATGGTTTGCTTATTGTTACTTCACTTGGACGTTTTGACCTTCACTGTGCAAACTGATGTATGCGCATGTATGTGAGTTTGACACTTGAAGGCTGTTTTCACATTCATCTGCTGAAGGGGGAAAGTTTCACTGTGCTCATTATAAATGTGTAAGACGTGTATGCAAGAGCATTTTTGTGACTGTCAATCGTGGTCCAGTTATGCAACTTGCACAAATGTTATGTGGAAACTTAAATCCTCCAGAGCACATACACTTTAAAGTAAAGAAGTAGACATCTTATGTCCATTCAAATATATTTGCATATTAACAAATTGTGGATTTTTTTAATAAGGGAGAAAGAGTAGATGTAGTTTTTAACGAGGTATGTGAACTTTTTGTGGAAAAACAATATCAGACACAAATGATTATTCAAAGTCGAGTATATGTCTGGAGGGGATCTTTAAGCATCTTCACAGGGTTTTTCCTGGCTCAGAAATATAGAAATATAATATATAAAATATAGCGGCTGTGGATGAGAGGGGAGTTGACTGCTGAAAGTCAAATATGCTGTATTTAAGTTCATGTTCTGCTCAACGGTTGTTTGATACATTCCTGTTAAACACATTCAGAGGATTTGAATTAGCTGAACAATTAAATCAGAATTTTATCAAAATCACAATATGACCTACTGCAATTTTCAAATAATTTGTTAAAGGTGAACTATGTGTGAAAATATAATTCTGAATGAAGTATTGTGGTGCTGCAGAGATGTCCTGGATTACAAATTGTATTCTACAGACTTAAGAAAAAAATCTTTCTTTGGTACAGATCCTCACATAAAAAAAATCCAAAAATGTTTTTCAATGAAAATTTCTAGAAGATATGAGGAGAAATTAAAAAAAAAAAAAAAAGTAGTACAATGAGCCTGAAACTAAAAATAAAATAAAATAAAATAAAAAACAGAAAAGATGAGCCTGGGGAAAAAAATCACATGCTGAGATTAAAAAAAAAAGTGAAAAAGTGAATGATCCTGGCAAAAAAAAAACAACCCAAAAAAACAATTCTCGCTTGCCTCTCAGGGCTTCTGCAGAAATGAAAATAATGACGGAAAAAATTCCTTCTAATATCACGAATCATATTGCAATTGCAGTATCAGTCAAAATAATGACTGCAATTAGATATATTTTCTAAATCGTTCAGCCCTAATTTGAATTGCTATTTTTATTCTGGAAAAACCCTGCTTCAATTTCCATGAAAGCACGACAAACTCCGTCTGCTGTCAAAGCTCAAAAACAGCCACTAAAGGAACCTTGGAGTTAATTTTATCAACTGCTGTTTTGAAGGTAAAGAATGAACTTTGAAGCTGAAGATATTACTTGTTCCATTCCCCTTGATGGCATCTCTCAAACATGATCGCTCAGGTCAGAAAGAAGAATATAATACAACGTTTCAGCTGAGCAACCTGTTGACCGCTGGGTCAGAATATCACAGAAAACGAATAAATAGAAACTGGAATGTGACTGCATATCACTCACAAAGTAAAAAGAAACCATGTTTTTGCACCAAGCAGCAATAGATTTGTGGAACAGAAAAATAACAAGTATATAACTCTAAATATGAGATATAATTACAACAAAACTGCACAACTTAGTATGTATCTTTGTGGACTGCCTCATTATGTCTAATTCATCGCACAAACACAGTGCTTCATAATAAACATTCCAACAACAACAAAAAAATGTAGTGCTCGCAGAGAGGCAGCATGAACAGACTCTTTATACACCAGATGCACCCTCAAGTGAGTAGGGACATAATCAGCGAGATGTCCCTCCCCACACACACTCTCTTTCAACTCCACCATCTGTCTGACGCTACAGGTGGTTCGGAGCGAAGTCAAAATATTTCACTTCTTTCCCCCAAGCTGTGCCAGTCCTCATCTGTCACTGTTCATTTTTCTATTATCTGTCATTTCAGCAATAATGACATCATTACAGTAATGTGAAATGGTTGATTGTGGGTTGATTTTACCTAAACAAACTGCAAAAAGAGGCTGAAATAAATGTGTATTGTGGTAAAGCCATATGCATGCGAGACCACCTCTGTCAGAACACACAAGTAGCCTCTACTTGTGTGTTCTGGCTCCCCGGCAGACGCTGCATTGCATGAAGTGATTGCATCATTGTTCTCTGGACAGCCGGATTCCAGTTTTTTGGCTAATATTGGACACTCGTCCAAGATAAAGGTTGTCAAAAGTATTGATGATACCTTTTGAATACCATGTGTTTAGGACAATCCAATATTGATAGTATTAAAAGTACCGAAGCTATAAAAAAATTCAGATCTACAATCAGATTTTCAACTGCACAGATGAAACAACAGGGAAGAACATCAACTGCGTGGTGGCATGTGTTTTTGTTCTGTACCAGCACTGTGTGCAGGTTTTGTGTGCCAAGGACTTTTTTTCTTTTTGCTGCGGTATTGGAAGAGGGATGGAGTACTGTTTTTTTATACTAGTATTGTATCGAAGTTTAAAATTCTGGTATTGTGACAACCTTAGTCCAAGATACATACAAGATACATGTCATGTCCAGAAGTTCAAAGAACTGGCTAAAGGCTCAAACTGAAAGTTATGTGGATACAAGTATATAAAAAGTAAAATAACAGAATGGCTTACTGATTATTTTTTAATATATGAAAGTTGATGATAAATTGTTCTACACATAATTTATTTAGTATCATTATTTCCTTTGGTCATATTATGTCTTTATTAGATAGCAAAAGGAAGAGGAAATGAGGTAGTGAGACAGAAAGGCTGTAGTCTCTGCAGCTTGTATAGTCACAGAGTGAGCCGAAAGTGCTCAAAAGTGTGGTTACGCCTCTCAAAACTCCTAGCAGACAACGCTGGCTGCAATATAATATAACTGAAAACGGATGTGAGTGTTTTAAGTTTCGTTTTCACTTTCGTCCAAGACAAACACGCAGGGTTTTCTATGCCCTGTTGACAGACTTACAGGCTGCAGGTTGTAGGGACAAGTTAGGAGGGGAGAGGGAGGGAGAGGTTTTGTAGAAAGTAAATAAAATCATGAAATTGAGAAGTTTGGACTTATTTTTATAACTGAAATTAAATTTTTGTTGTTACACAGAAGTTAAAGTACCATTACTGAATGTACCGGTACTGGTTCAAATATGAACGGTGACTAACCCTCCTAAATGCGTCGTGCACTTTTGACCATGCACTATACATCGTTTACATAGGGCCCTTAAGGTTTAAGATGCACTTTTGAACTCTATCGGGAAAACAGCAGATTTAAAAATGGCCTGAATGAGAGGACAGCATAAGCTCACGTACAAGGAAACAAACAAATATGACAAGATGAGGAACAATGCATTACAGTCTTCTGTGTGATCCTTTAAAACTATGCAGCATATCCCCTCTAATGTGTTTACAAAGGGTTGGGACAGCATTATACAACCACACAGTCCCACACACAAGATTAGATTGACTGAGAGTTGAATAGTGTCACTGGGATTTCTTAAAATGAAGCAAAGTCTGAAGGAGGGAGGGGTGGAAAGAGAAGAAAGAGAAGGGGACAAAGAGGAAGAGATAGTGAGAGAGAGAGAAGAAGAGGCAATGAGGGTGAGAGAGAGAGAGAGAGAGAGAGAGAGAGAGAGAGAGATTTGGAATTGGTGCCTACTACATTGTGAAAGATATCTCTCTATTAGCATAAAATTACAATGGTAGAGGGTTGCTTCTGCTTGAGGGATTGTCTGAGATCAGCTTAATCTTCAAGTGCCAGCAAATCTGATGACTCTCCCAAAGTTTAATCATGCCACCAGGGCAAGACAGGACCTGATGAGTACCAAATGACACACTGGGGTATCCACTCCAGCAAACCGGTTTCTTTATGAGCATCACATGATCCCACAATGTCTCGCACAACAGGACATCAGAGTTTTAATGTGCCGGGTGGCCACAGACTGCCCTCATAAATGTTATAAATTCCATGGAATCAAGTGACACCTATGAAAATATATTCTTCTATCCCATCATTATCTTGCCTTACACTACTCCTGCTGTTAGACTTGTTAAAAAAAAGACCCTGGGTAGTATTGTATGTTTTTTTTAATAAGTTATAGTGACAGCTGCAAATGCAATCGGCCTGCAATGAGTGCATCTTTCACAAGTAAGCAAGGTTCTGTACGTGGCAACTTTGATTTCTAACTTTTCCCTGTAAGTGTACATCTACTTCAATACACTACAAAAGAAGCATTGATTAAGAGTGGAATAACTTATCGTTGCATGACTTTGGATAACCAACAGGAGCATCCTCTTTCCCATCCTAATGGTGCTCTGGGGACTGAGCACAGCGCTGTGCAGCGTAGCTCCACATTTTTATTCATGAAATGTGACCACAACAACAAGATAGTGCATAAGTGGGGTTTGGTTTTACAATGCTGTGGAAAGGGTTTTACATGATTTGTTGTTCTACAACATTATTTTAAAATTTAATTACTGGAATTTCTTTGCCTCATATAAAAAATATATCATTTTACTATGAAATATTAAGATTTCTGTATTAGTTTATACATGGTTCCCACACCTTGTTAAACATCAAATTTAAGGAATTTTCAAAGACTTTCAAGTCTTCAAGTCAAGGTTCATTACTGTTACAACACTGACAATTTTTATAATGAGAACTAGCAGGCTGGCAACAACTAAACAGCATTCTCAATTACGTTTCGAGGGACACGTTTATTTTTTTCTCTTGATTTTAACTGTTTAACGAACACCTCGTTAATTTTGTGAATTTATACAAAACTACTTGGTTAGGTTTAGGAAAAGATCATGGTTAGTATATCTGTTGCGTAACAAAAATAGAATTACAATGTTTGTTATATAACAACGCAGGTTTTCTGTTTCACGCAGGACACAAACCGCAGTCTCCTGGGTGAAAGTCCAGCATTTGTGACCTTTCCACCCTGATTTCCTCCCCACACGGATTTGATTAGAAAAAATGTTGTTATACGTCAAAAACAAACGTAATCCAGGAGAAAATACGTTTAAAAAAGAAATTGAGAATGCACTTTGGTTGTATGGGAAGGTCATTTTTAGGGAGACCAGGCTGCTGCGAGGAAACACATGTAGACAGCAGAATGAAGCTGGTTTACCAACTGTTTTTAACTGAAAATTATATCAAAATAATCTATTTATGGCAATTTTTCAAAAAATTTCAAAGGATTTCGAGGACCTGTGGGAACCATGTTTATTTATTGGGGAAAATAGTTTTGGAGCCCCTGTGTTATCAGGACAGATATCAGAAATTGCGATAATGACGTTACGTAACACTGTAGCTGAAAACAGCTCCTTTTGGATTTTCATTGTAAGCTACATTATAGTGGAATGTAAGATTTTGCTCATATTGTCATACTTTTCTCATAGTATATCCGAGATCATATATTTTCTGGACAGATCAATAGAAGGTACATTGGTACGCAGGTAATAATGTGATTTTCTAGTGACTGAACTCCCAATCTGCATGCTTTACACATGCCACTGAGTCTGGAGGAATTAGCTGTTTGTGTGTTTGTAGTCAAAGCAAATCATGGCAGATTTTGATGCGTGCACCCCATTATATTTTTATTACCTGGATTACTTTTAAAAATGTGCACAATTATGGTAGTTAAACATTAAGTGTGTATTACTAAAATAAAATATCTAATAAATGTAGCCTACATTTTCTGAACCAGTTTTCAGCATTTATTCAACATACCAAACTCCCTCACGACAATAAACATCTGAAACTGTTTTTCATGTTAAGCAAATGCCAGATTCATTTTTCAATATAACAAAAGGGTGAAATGTTTATCCCTAATTACTATATTTTTTGACATGCACCCAACTTTCAATAAATGTACAAAAACTTTTTCACACATTTCTTGAAAGAACGCCAACATAGCAAATGTGTGAAAAGTTATTCGGTTTTTTTTTTACACCTTTGGTTCATGTTGGATTGATTTCAACATTTAACAAATGAGTGAAATGTTTTCCCACACTGAAAGGTTGTAATTTCTGTTTTCTGCTCCCTGTTTGTTGATGGTTGGAGAGCAACACAGACGGAGGAAGTTTGATTGGAAATCACATAAAAGTAGCACTACTGATGTGAGCCACCATGCCAAAGTGGCAGCAAAACAAATGAAATACATTAAGACTGATACTATATGGCAAAACAATCAATGTGGAAGTGTGTTCCACATTGTTCAGATAACCGTACTGTAAATCCTAATGCCCTTAGGAGGCCCGACAATATCAACAGACACTAAACTCAGTGGGGATCATTGGCTGCTGCTGTGCAGGGTGCTGCATGTCTGTTACATTTAACAGTGAAACACTGTTCTGTTTTTCCAAACACTGCCACACAACACATTTTCTGAGTGAATTAGCTGCCATGAACTCCCTGTTGTCCACATATCACTTCATTATTTTGTCCTTATCGTGGCTTATTTGTCGCTCATAATTGCCTGTGCTTCAACATGCAGCCATTCACAGAAAGCACCCGGTTCAGACGTTATCACGTGATTGAATGGTGGTTATCAGTGGTTATCAGCCTCATAGATATGGGTTAGCAGGAGCCTGCTCCCAATGCTAGCAGGCCTGGTATCAGCCTATTCAATGGGCTGTTATCAGCTACCATACTAGCGGTTATTGTCAGGTGCCACCCTCTACAGTTGCTGCAGAAGTTATGACTGGAGCAAAGGTGGAAGCCAGATGATGCAGTATAAAGAGCGCCCAAACTTTTTCAATCATTTTAATCATTTTAAGTGTTCCGACGTATGTAAGTAAAGTTAGGTATTTAATCCAAACCATGATGTTTTTTTCTATACCTAATCGACAGCTTTTTGGTGCACAAACCTGACATAAATGTAGATGTTTTTCATAA
>JAOVVB010233296.1:0-10194 GCA_028570985.1 Heterobranchus longifilis
ATGAAATTTTGAATCAACATATTTTTCCCTTAAAATGATACATTTTCTCAGTTTAAACTTTTGTTCTGTGATTTATGATCTATTCTAAATAAAATATTAGAAGTTGGCACTGCCACATCATTGCATTCAGTTTTTATTCACGATTTGTCTAGTGTCCCAACTTTTTTGGAATCCGGTTTGTAAAACCTTTTTTTTAAAATGTTAAAAAGTTTTACTTTTTCTTCAAATTTTAATCTGGTTCATGGTTTAGTGTAATGGATTCAAAACCTATTCCATCCACCCATTTATCTGCCTTTGGCAGATACCTTTATCCAAGTTTCAGTGTAGTATCAGTTAAACAGCTAAAAGCAGCCAGACTGTAGCAATGGGGTATAGCTGCACTCTGGATTAACTTCAGATGTCAGATGGCACATGAGGCAGACCTGCCAAGAGTAAGTTGCAATAAATCAGAGACCTATACATCATCAGGGCAAAAAACTTCTAATCAACCATGTTTTTGTTAAACAGCCATCATAAAGTCAATACAGGTCTTTAAACGGTCAACCTGTTATTGCTACAGGTTTAGTTCCTGGTTGTTCCACTCTTATTTTACAGTAATATAACCTGTTATGCTCCTGGAAGCATGTACTATATATTAGCCTTCATTTTATTTATTTTAGTGAATAGCATATTCAAGGCAATAATAAAAAAAAATAATAATTAATGAGACAAACATGTATCTTTTTGGGCTGAACTCATAGCATTATGACTGGCAAAAAACAATAAACTTGCTAAATTCATCCCTGTATTGAGGATTGATGGTGGCAATATCAGCATGGAATGAAGGTGCTTCTCAGCAAAGAGGGGCGTGAGAAAGGTCAGAAATAAGGGAAGGATGAATGCAACTAAATACAGAGACGTACTTGAAAAAAAAAAAACAGCTTCAGAAGGCTCAACTTTCAGCATAGCACTCGTCTAAAGCACACAGCCAAGACAACACTGGAACAAGGCTTTGGAACAAGGTTTATTCTGAATGCCTGTAAGAGTCCCAGCCAAAGCTCAGATTTATGCCCAATAGGACATCTGTTGAGAGACCGAGAGATGGCAATTCATAGACACTGTGAAACCAATATGCTTGAGCTTGGGAGAATCTGCCAGAAGAAAAGAAAAATCATAATACATACATAAATAATTCACTTATTTAAATTTTTTTTAATGAATTTGCAATGTTTACTAAGCCCTGTTTTTGCTTTGTCACTATTTGCCAATTATTAGTAGAGATCAATTGGCAAAAAGAAAATTACTGCTACTGGTCTTTACAGTACAATAAAATAGGCAAGAAAAGAACAGGTCTGAAAACTTTCAGATTCCATAATAAATTCTGCAAGTTAAGGGGAGTATAAATCTGGAATATGCCAATAGCGAAATCATATATAAGTACAAAAGCATCTGCAAACTTTTACTCGCTTTCACTTCAGCAAACTGCTGCAACATAGCCTGAGAAAGCAAACCCACAAAGATAAAATGGCATTTTTTACAGGCTTAAATAAAGATCAGATAAGCTAAAACACATGCACATTTGTTTAATGAATGACTAATTGTGGCCATGAGATTATAATGCGCATTCGCTGTAAATTGCTTACTGTGCTAAAATGTACACACCATGCATCTGCATTTATTACAAGTATGCTTGTGATGTCTGCTTGTGATGTGGCATGTGTGAAAGTGATGCTATCTCTCTCAAACAGCACAGTTCTGCATCCTGCCCAAATCAAGTTTGCCATGTTCTTATTTGGGCAAATGTTGTATGCAGAAATTATCATATTTATAGGGAATTATCACATTCTTAAATTTTTTTAACAAACAAATCAAATAATCCAATAATAAAAACAAAAACACTTTTAGATGCAAGTGATTAACATAAAACTTATACAAGACAGGAAGAATATCAAATACAAGTACGACTCACATAAGGCAATAAAGAAGTCATTAATACATACATAAATAACTATTTAACGATTTGGTATCTCTAAGTGACAACTGGCAGATGTGAAAAGATCTAAAGCTTCCTCATACAGTATCTGCAGAGGGAAAACATTTACTGTAATGAACAAGGGTATTCAAAACAAGATAGTAATCTGTTCTAGTTTTTGTAGCACTAAACTCCTTGCTAGCTGTTTCCCTTGGCTAACATAATTCAGACATGCTTTTGAGGAAACTGACTAGTTACTGCATATACAGAGTAGGCAAGTTGAATTAAGCTTAAAAATGTACATGCATTACGTTAATATGGTTCTAGTAAGCACTGATAAGTTTAAAATATTTCCTTTTAGTACCTGAAATATAAACCATTAGAATATAAGGTACACTTGCTGCCAGTTATTCCTGCTTGATTGTCTCACATGGGGGTGTACCAATAACATAAAATCATGTGGCTTTCAATATAAATATGAAAATTGGAGCATATTTAATCAATATACTCAAGCAGATTTGGTCATTTTTTGCCCCAGATATATCATGGCCTCATGATCACTGCTTCCTTATGATATTCATTCTTTAGTTACATTAGAGACATAATTTAGTTGCAGATTAGATTTTTTCATACGACAAGAAGACCTACTGTGACTGCTGGATACATTTTAAAAATGATGGGCTCCCTTGGACTGCTTACACTGGTAACCGCAAAATCATCTTTGCAAATGCAAATAAATAGACAAGAAATTATAATGTATATAATGGATTTGAGATGGAAAGTAACCGAGTAAATCAAGTATTTCAAATATCTACTGTACTGTATACTTTACATGAGTAGTTTTATTATGAGTATTTATGAGTAGTATTATTTTTTACTTTTCCTCAATTACATTGTCCACCAAATATCTGTACTTTTACTTTACCACATTTCTGCATGGTGTTACTATACTTAACCACAGTGGTGCGAACAAGTGGTGCCTTGCCTTTCCTTGGAGACATGCCTAATTAACAACATGCAACAGCTGTTTGCAATCAGAAGTGGAGCTGTTTGCAGACAGTGACGAACACAGCACATTAACAATTGGGAAGGAGAGAGAGAGAGGGAGGAGTTTTTCTTACGATTAAAATAATAATACAAGCCCAGTACTTTTGATATGCTTGATGTTGTTCATTTTGAAACTATTACTTGAGTAATACTATATCTGACCTAGGGAATCTCTGTCCTACCACTGTTTATATGTTAATTTTCACTCACAGGAAGAACACATTACGTAGTTGTGAAACCACATCTACACCAGTGTACACATCTACACATCCATTCCCCTACCCAACCCTGGCCAATCTGATCTCTTTTCCAAAGTTTTCTTGACAAATACACCCCAATGATCAAACATGTGAAGCCCTCAGCAGAGATAGAAGGAGCTTGACCATTTTATAACCAACAGACTGCAACCCATTTTCTTTTGAAGGCCTCCATGGACTCACGCATGGACATTATTATCTGGACAACCCTGGTCTGGAGCACAGCAACTGGGATGCTGAGACAGCCACTACCTTGTAAGAAAATGAAAACTTTCACAAATTGTTAACATAAGCATACCAGCCATATCAGCAATGTGCAGTTTAAATATGCAGAAAGTTTTCCTGATAACATTTCTGTTTATAAAGTGTTAATAGTTATAAGTTAAAAGTGTCTGCTCACTCTGACAAGCTTAAATGGTGTTTTTGCCTAGTTTTTGATCATTTGCTAAAGATATTGTATTTTATTGTAATCCTGAAGCTACTGTATCACTATGATATATAACCAAACCTTGAACAAGAGACTGACTAGGTAGGTTATTCATTGTCTCATTCTAAAATTATGAGCGGCTATGAGGAGTGCCATCACATTCTTATTGTCTGCGCGGATTCTAATCAAGGTTGCTGCTGGAAAGTGTGTTCCGGTGCACGAGAATATGAACGCATATTCATGTGATACACAACACGGTTATGTTTCCCAAGCTGCAATCTCAACACCATTGCCCACCATTGGTATTTATGTAATGTGAAAATAGTTGTTTTCCACCATAAGTTTTGTCAAGAACAATGTCTGGGTAAGGCCATCAAGCTATCTAGCAAAACTCAGACAGACCTAGTGGCAACTATGGAGCTAGGGTAGCAATTCAACGACATGTGCACTGCAACTTAACATTTGCTACTCCTGACATTAAACTGGTTCTGGTTTAACAGAATGCTGCTCTCACAGTTCACTCCCATGGAGTTCCCGGAAGATAATTATGCTTTATCCTCTTGAAAACTGTCCTTTGAAACTTTGAAACTTTGTTTATTTTGCAGGGCCTTACGCAACATCCTGGCCCTATGCGATGTGGAGGGTAAAAGGTCTTATTAAGGACATTTCTCACCTGTTGCTTTTCTACAGTACCAATATTTAAGGGATCAGTTTCTTCAATCATATGCTGAACTCTTTAAAACAGTGGGTGCACATGGACTAACCCACATACAGTTGCTCCTTGCATATTCTTCTAATTGCACCATACAGTACATTTGATTGCATCCTCTGCTCAACCAAACTGCAATGATATTTGTATGTACTGTCTTGGATTTCACAAAATCATGTCTTTGGGCCCATTGTACTGGTATATTATACTGTACCATGTACACTGTTTTCATGCCATATCATGCCAGTTGCACTGTTCTTTTATTCTCCTTGCACATTCAACTTTTGTACTTTACTTCCAACCGTCCTCATTGGCTTTTCATGATCCACTCATTGCTACTTCTTATTTTGCACTTGCAGGTAGATGCTCAATTAATTTAATTTGCCCAAGATCGTGTACGCTGATTAATGATTAATACTGATTAATAAAGTTGACCCTAATGTTATTAAAACAGAGACAACAGTGTGCTCTGCTGGTATTATTGAGATGTTGCATCTAGAGAAACTAGCATTTATGTTTATTTTGTAGGTGTATTCTGACTATAAGCTGCTTTATAGTGGATATTATACTACAATTAATTAATTCATCTTGAATCCAACTATACAGGGTGTGAGGCCATAGGTCACACTGTAACTTTAAATGGCCTTTCTGTTCCTTCAAGTGCAACAGTAAAAGACCTCAGTGTGATTATAGATTCCATCCTTTCATTTGAAGCACATGTACAGTAGATAATATTACCAGGATAGCATTCTTTCACCTCAGAAATATTCGCAAGATAAGGAATATATTGTCACTAAACGTGCAGAAAAACTAGTTTAATTTTTTTTCACCTCTAGGTTGGACTATTGTAACGCCTTACTGTCTGGTTGTTCAACTAGGTGCATAAACAAGCTTCAGTTAGTTCAGAATGCAGCAGCGAGAGAACTTTCCCTGTGAAATTACGCATCGATTTTAAAATACTACTTTTGATGTATAAAGCATTAAAAGGTCTCGCACCGCAGTACCGCAGTATCTGAATGAACTGCTAGTGTCACAAAAACACTCGCAAAGAGAAAAAAACTTGATTGGCATCGTCAACAATGCTGTCGACCTTGAAGGGTTTTAATATACTGTATATTTCATATGAGTGCACCTTTTCCTACCACACTTTTCCCTTCTAGTCAACTTGTCTTTCATAAGCTGTAAGCTGTAATCATCAACAAAAAAAAAAGGTTTGAAATATTTCACTTCACATGTAATGAATCTATGATTTTTGTCTCACTTTTTAAGTTTAAATGATTTTTTCTAATGATGATTTATTCCAAATGCACTCCATATTTATCTTGATTTTTTCCCCCCAACACAACTATAGATGGACAAGGGCACAAAGGAATGAAACAACAGTTGAGTTGTGTCTACATTATACCTAATTCAAGGTGGCGTCCTGTTTCAGAGACTTGCCCTCATAGACAAGCTCTCACCACAATAATGACAAGTGACTCTGTAGGAATACACTCATCATACACACACTTTGTGTGTCTAAATATTATTCATCAAGAAAACTAATTTATTGTTTATTAATATTTTTAATTTTTTATCGTTAGCTCCACATTGATTAAAGATATTAAACTGATTAAATGAAAATAACAAATAAACTATTTTCAGTATTGTCATTTACCTGGTGTATATAACATGGGCAAGCTACAACACACATTTGCTAGCTCGTTAACGTTTTAAGATTAAGCTGCACTTCTATTTTTTTTTTTTTTTTTAATAAATTGACTTATAGGATTAGCCAATTTATGAATAGGATTTTACTGTATGTAACTTATATATGTTCTTTAAAATCTTTCCAGTCTGTTCAAGTTAGAGAGTTAGCAGGTTTACAGCCTCTGTAATTCCATTGGCGAGATACACGGCAAGGCATCCAGTGAGATGTTCTATTTAAATGTGATGTCACTCTGAGTTCTGGAGCATTCGAGACTTAATAAATAGCTGTTGTATATTTATCTTCAGTGCTGTTTTGGTAAATTTCTGTTTTGAAGTCTCCAACATTTAAACCTTACAGCATATCGACATAATTTTACAGATAAATGTTTAAAAAAAAAAATTTCTTCTATTATCATTTCTACAGTCACGCCGTTGAACTGAAGCAAAAGGCACTGCTCTGTTCAGAGGTGGATAAAGCAGGCGAACTAAAAAGGAAAAATAGTTTTCATTCTAGTCTAGGGCTGCAACTAATGATTATTTTAATAATCGATTAATCTGTCGATTATTTTTTTCAATCGATGAATCGGATAAAAAACAAAACAAGAAAAGCATTCATTTCCAACCCTTTATTCAAAAACAGAACTAAAATCTTTAGAAAGTGCACAAACATGTAGCTCCTTGAGCTGTTATAGTAATAATAAAATAAAATAAAAATGGACTAACACAAAAAACATACACATGTATGCTTTACATCTGCCAAATATATATACACCAGCACCAGGGACATTACCTGTTCCTCACTTCAAAACGGAACAAAAGTAGGATTCTGTAGTGACTTACTGTACCCTGCTGTTGAACTCCCTTCCTCCTCATCAAACTCTACATGTTTGCGTTTCAGGTGCTGGATCATTGCCGTGGTGCTCCCGTGCCGTGCCATGCCATGTCACTTTTGCATATTTTGCACACTTTTTCTGTTTATTTAGTGCGAAATGCTTTATAAATATAAATTTATAAATTCCTTAGTTTTACTATAATAAATAAATGAAAGTATAAAAGAATAATACATTACTTAAAAATAGAACACAAACAATTTACATGGATAAAAATTACTGTTAATTTTAATTTCAAATGTAACTGTTAAAAATTAATAAAATTCTTATAAAATGAAGGAATAAATGTAATAGATAAATAATCAAATCATTCATTAACTAAAAAAAACAAATTAAAGAATTACAAAAGTATATTTTGTAAGAAGGTAAATAAAGAAAACAAGACCAATTATACAAAAAAAAACTAATAGTAAATTAAATAAATTAAAGAAAAATTAAAGAAATTAAAAAAATTAAACTGGGTTGCTTGTGAGGAATCAAAAGTAGCACCATGGGCCTGCGCCTCAAACCTCCTGAAAAACAAACCAGGTACTTGAGTTGGACAGTGTAGAGAAGTGAACATAGTGATGTAAGGAATAAAACACTTGTGGGCTGTGATAAAATAATCAGTGATGTGCTGGTCTGATAACGCAGACTACTGAGATACAGATTTATCGTCTTTATATTCACATCAGCCAATGTTCACTATATAAGCTGGCATTCACCGATGGCAGTGTCTGATGTTTTTCTGTTCATCGGTTTTGTGCTGGTTACATGTGTTGATTATTTGTGGTCTGACTGAGACAACAGTAGCCTACCCAGCTGCAGCTTCAGGAAATGTCCAGTAAGTTGTGCAATAGGTGAAACAATTTCATTACAGGGCTGCTGTTGTAGAAAATTAAACAACACCTTCTGCCAATTGTAATATCACACATGATAATAATAATAATGGCTCAGAGTGATGTTGCAAAACAGAACAGAGAGACTTTTTTGTCAGTATCTGTGTAAAGTGGTGAGGTGTTTGGTGTTCTGCTGTTTCAGGATTACAGTCAAACTCACATCGCGTGTCATCATGTCCAACCAAATCACTCTTGACATGATCAAATTAATGTGATTTAGCTGAAATCATTATTTAAATGCGCATCATTATTTAATCAGTATCTGAGTAGTGATGAGTGGTGAGGTGTTTGGTGTTCTGCTGTTTTAGGATTACAGTCAAACTCACATCATACATCTCATCCCATGCAGCATTCCTTTCTTCACCCTGTGAAAAAAATGGTCAAATTAATGTGATTTAGCAGAACTCTTTGTTTAAACTCACATCGCGTGTCACCATGTCCCACCAAATCACTATTGTTGTCATTTTCTGTGGTAGAGATCATCAAATTAATGTGATTCAGCTAAAATCTTTATTTAATGTGTATGAAAATGAACCTGTAACCTCAACTCTGAGGACTTTATCATGGTGTGATATGATAACGACAGATCTTCCTCCCTTTGTACATAATGGTTTGGGGGAAATCTAATCCTCACAGATTTTTTGTGTTTTTTTTCCCCCCTTACTGCACTTACTTACTTGTTGCTTAGTTGTATAATATGTGAACTGACTACTGTAATACAATTTTCCTTTGGGATTAATAAAGTACTCCATCTACAGTATTTCAAATCTCATCAAGTTCATTAACATAAACCTGTGATTTGCAGATGCCACACAACTACAGAGTTGCTGGTGCTTCACCTTCTGACAATTATATTAATAAACAGGATAATAATAATAATAATAATAATAATAATAATAATGGCTTTGAGAGATCTTGTAAAACAGAAGAGACTTTTTTGTCAGTATGTTTCCCACACATAGAGTACTGTATACTGTATGCAGGCTGCCGACCCTTTTTAAAAGTCTGTGCGGGAAAATGATCCTATCTGCATTCGATTAACTAGTAGCGGACTGTGCACTGGTGTACTGTCCACTATTAATGAATCGATCGTGAGCGCTAAAAAGCGGCTGTAGTTTTTTTTTTAATATAAAACCCAGGAACATTAATAAAACTCAAGCAGCACTGATCAAAGACTGATTAAAAATAAAATGCTTATATGGAAGTCCTTCCGATTTGTGTGGACAGAGAAGGCTTCAGCTACTGTGCCTTTGGGTTTTCTGAAACGTCACATAGAACCAAAGTTATCATTATTTTTAAAACGTAAATCTTACTGCTATGGGAATATTGGAACGTCACAAAAATGTAGAACTCACGAAACATGCATATTATTATTTGGTTACAAAAACAACCTAAAACAACCATAAAAAATGAGTGATCTTATGAATCTGTCCTATTTCTTTTTTTATTTTTTGCTCAGTCATGTCTGTATAGTTGGTTAAAACAAACTGACAAACGGTGCCGCCTTTATATGCAAAATTGTGTTTATTTCTTATTCCTTTTTACTTTGTCTTACTCTTCTTATATGGGTAGAAAGAAAGGAATGTTTGTAGATTGGATATTTGAAATGTGAACTTAATAAAATTATCAAATAAATAAAACTACTGTGTTAAAGGTAATGTGTATTTATTGTTTGTCAGTAATGCCGCCTGTTAAGCTGGCCAACACCGCAAGTGGTAAGGGAAACACGGATCTGTGTAAAGTGGAGAGCGGTGAGGTGTTTGTTGTTTCAGGAGTACCACCTTGGTCCGGCTGGCCCGCTTCTGGGTGACTCTCTTATGATTGGCCCCCTGTGGAACAGATGATCAAATTAATGTGATTTAGCTGAAATCTTTATTTAATGTGTATGAAAATGAACCTGTAACATCAACTCTGATGACTTTATCATGGTGTGAATGTAATAACGAAGATCTTCCTCCCTTTGTACATACAGTGGAACCTCGGATTGCAAGTAACCCGTTTTGCGAGCCTTCTGCAGGACAAGCAAAAAATTTTGAATGAATAAACTTGATAAACGAGCGAGTCTTGATTTACTTTCTCCCCTCCTCTCTCTGGTCTCAACCACTGCAGCTAGGAATCTTTTAAGGTAAAGTGCAGGTTAATTTGTTTTATTCTTATTTTATATTTTGTATTCATTATTTTTATATTAATAGTTTTGGGTTGGGGAGTGAATAATCTGAGTTTTCATTATTTCTTATGGGGGGAAACTCGCTTTTATATACGAGTGTTTTGATATACAAGCAATTCGAGGTTCCACTGTAATAGTTTGGGGGGGGGGCGGGGGGGGGGGGGTGCCCCCACTCCTCC
>JAOVVB010233297.1:0-10194 GCA_028570985.1 Heterobranchus longifilis
ATATAGTGTGTGTGTGTGTGTGTGTGTGTGTGTGTGTGTGTGTGTGTGAGAGAGAGAGAGAGAAATTGTGGCTGATCTATTCAATACAATTACTATCATTAATGAATGGTAAACAGATTAATTAAAACTGTTTAGTTCAGTTATTTTACTGTTAAACAATGAAATGATCATTACAGTAATATCGTTTACTAATTATTAGTAATGTTATCATGTATGTTATTTTAACAGTTTATTGTTACACATGTGATACTATATTGAGTATTTGTTAATGATTACCAAATCATTTGTAAAATATCTATACATTACATAGATACTGTAGATGCACCTGGTATTTGTAATAATTGGTGTGTAAACCGTCTATAAACATTATTCGGATGGCTATTATATGTATGTATTATATGTTGCAACTGATGATTGTAATCATCTCTTTAATAGATCACCAATAAAAGATTTAATGGGGACACGTTATTGTAATTTGATGCTTTATAAAGCCTCTATAATCATTAACCAATTGTTAGAATCATTAGTTGCAATTTTATCATAGTTTATAGTTTATAGTATAAGGTTTGCAAAGTATTTAACTATTGACAAATTAACTAGTATTCATTAATTATTTAACAAGGTAATTATATAATTACTAATAATAAGTAAACATGATTGATGATGTCAATGTTTGTCAACAATACAACTATAAACTAATGTTTAATTAACTATCAATTTACCATTTATTTATTATGGTTATTATAACGTGTCCCCCATACATTATATACTGGAATTATAATTCCTGTTTAAGTTTTGACCAAGTTGTTGCTGCATTTAAAGTTTTACACTTGAATTGTGAATTGGTGCATGATTTATCACGAGTTTAATAGTAAATAACAATTCAGTAAATTTACATGTATGGATTATTTGTTACACTTTGACTGCCAATAACCAATGATGTGAGAATTGTTTGTTTTTTTTTCTTTTCTTTCTGTCAGTAAATCCCAATGAAAACACTTAAACCAAAGACCAAAAGTATTGTTGGCTAAAAACTATAGGCACATTTATCTAAGAAGGTTTCTCAATTAAATTAGATTTTTGCACAGATTTGAGTGTGCTGATGGCTGACACATTTTTCATTTTGAGTACAGCTCCAGCACCTCATTTAAGCCTGACACCGTGTTTTCTCTTTAATGGCTAAAAACTATTAAAAGTGTAGCACTGGCTGACATGTCCCATCATCAAGTCAAGTCAAATGTATTTAATATAACGTTTAAAACATTAGCTGACCAAAGTGCTTTACCAGCAATCAACAAAAGACACAGGCAGCAATCAAGATAAAAAAACAAATAATTTCATAATAATAATCTAAAAGACCAGGTAGTGGTAATTCAGGGACAACCAAGAAGTAGGCCTTGAGCTCTGTGTCTTAAATGACACAATAGAGGCGGTCAGATTTAATGTAGTGGTACAGTTTGTTCCACAGACTAACATCGACACGACATACAACCTGACACAAACACAGATCCGAAACACTGAAAGCAGGACTGATATAGAAAAACGAAACTAATCAGGGAATGGGGAACAGGTGAAAACATGGGAGCTGACAGTGGACACACTAGGAGCTGGGAAGGACTAACGAGGGATGAGAGACAGCTGCTGAGGGAGACAGGACAGGTGTGGAGTGAGAGAGTGGAGGGACAAGCAGGCTGGAACAAATAAATACAAAATACCAATGAATACATTGAAACAATGAAAACATACAAACAGAAAACCCAAAACTGGAAAACCAAAACCTCTAGAAAACAGAAAATCTTACAACAGAAACCAAAAACATGAAAAATGCAATAGAATGCTAAAAAGTCAGGGGTACAGAATCAGACTGACACAAATGCTCTCTTTGCCTTTACTAATACTATAAGCCCTCCTTTCTAACCCTAATAATTAGGCTACAGCATAAAGTGATGGACAGACATGAGCATTTCATGTGTGCAGCAGTTGTTATTTTCCTGAACAAGTTTGGCTCTTTGACAACCATAAACCCTTTCCGTCATCTCTTTCCCCTCATATTCCCCCCCCCCCCGTGATCTCGCAGCTAATTGTCGGGGGGGAGAAACAGAACAAACATAACCTTTCCTTTGAGAGATCAGATGTGACAACAGTCCGTTCTCTCTCATCGAGAAGCTTCCAGAAAACTCCAGAAACAAAACGTTAACGTCCAGAAGTTCAGCAGAACAATTCATTCATCATTTCAGAAATATATTTCTCATCTTCTGTGGATGAAGACGTTAAAAGATAATTAAATATAAAGAGCACGCCACTCTTCATGTGTTGCGTGTGTCATGTTTAACGCTTTCAGAAACCCGTGACGACTTTTACATGTCAGACTGTGACACTTTATACGGCCGCAGTTTTAAACACGTTTACGTTGTGAATTGAAACTAGAAACTTTAGGCAACAAAATGTAAATTAAGTCACGTATGTTACATATTCAAGGTAAATATAACTCTGTGTTGACTTTGGTTTGGTACGGGACCTGAGCAGCGGTCTCCTGGTCGTTAACGCCGTCTGCTGCAGTTTTCTTCTGAGCTGTTTGTATTTATTTTGTATTTATATTGTATATATTTCTTTAAACCATCACAATCATCTCGAGCGACGTTAATCCTCCGAGTGCAGATCATCAGGAATCTCCTCACAAAGTGATTACTGCAGTTTACTGCACTGCCCCATCTGAGAAGCTGTAACAATATTTATTTCTTTAAAAAGTCGTAATGTTCCGAGAAAAAAGTCACAATTTTATGATTAAAAAAGTTGTAATTTTTAGAGAAAAAGTCACAATTTTTAGGAGAAAAAAAGTTGTAACGTTTTGAGAAAAAAGTCGCAATGTTCAGAGAAAAAAGTCACAATTTTATGAGAAAAAAAGTCATAATATTTTGAGAAAAAAAGTCGCAATTTTATGAATAAAAGTTGTAATTTTTAGAAAAAAGTCAGAATTTTATGAGAAAAAAAGTTGTAACATTTTGAGAAAAAAGTCGCAATGTCCAGAGAAAAAAGTCACACTTTTATGAGAAAAAAAGTCAGAATGTTTTGAGAAAAAAGTCGCAATTTTATGATTAAAAAAGTCGTAATTTTTAGAGAAAAAGTCACATTTTTTAGGAGAAAAAAAGTTGTAATTTTTAGAAAAAAGTCACAATTTTATGAGAAAAAAAGTCAGAATGTTTTGAGAAAAAAGTCACAATTTTATGAGAAAAAAAAAATGACGTGAAAAAAAAAAAAAAAACGTTGTGAAGTTGTGATAAACACGAGAAATAGCTTAACAAATTGTCGTGTTATTCGCGTGCCGTTTGGTGAGAGCGGCTCGGCGCACGTCGTCGTCCTGCGAGACAGTTCACACGTTTGACTCTTCTCCGGTCAAACCGCAGTGACGAGGACGTCTCTGCGTCCTCGCCACCTGAAACGCTCTCTGTGTGCAGCTGCCAGCAGGGCTCGAGGTACGACGCTAATGCTCCTGGAATATTTAGGAAGTGACATCACACATGCATACACACACACACACACACGCACACACACACACGCACACACACACCCTATGTTAACTTTACCACCTTGTAGTTTTTATTAAAAACTGGTCTGACCGGAGAGAGAAACGTCCACAGGGACTTTCTTGAAGTGGGTTCATATGACCTCTGTTCACTTCTTACACACACACACACACACACACACGCACACGCACACGCACACGCACACGCACACGCACACACACACTAGAATTTCATATTTTCATGATGAATAACCACTAAGTGGAGTTTCATTGGCGGCACATCTGGGAGCCCTTACAGCTCAACGTACTGTAAGTTAAATGAGCACATACGTTTATTTCCGTGTCGTTCCTTCGCGTTTCACACGACAAATCTTTATTCGTCTGTCAAGGTGTCAGTTCTTCGTCTGACATCGCGGTTGAACTCCAAACCCCAACAGAGTTTTCAAGGCAATGCCGAATATGAATTTCATATGTCTTCTTCTTTCTCTTGTCTCGTACATTCCTCGACTTTGAGTAAACCGGAGCAGAGGAGTCTCGAGGAGACTTCTGCTTTTATTATTTCTCAGAATGTTTCGCAACGCAAATTCACTTTTAAACTCAGTTCTTGATTTGAAAAGTTGCTGTTTCGGGGATTTTCGTTATCAGTGGCGACAGAAACGAGTATTGTTTAACGGGAGGTCTGGACATTTCTAGCCGTGGTTCTGGTGACAAAAATTGGTATTTTTTAACGAGACATCTGGACATTTCTAGCCGTGGTTCTGGCGCCAAAAATTGGTATTTTTTAAGGAGACGTCTGGACATTTCTAGTCGTGGTTCTGGCGACAAAAACGGTTATTTTTTAAGGAGACATCTGGACATTTCTAGCCATGGTTCTGGCGCCAAAAATTGGTATTTTTTAAGGAGACATCTGGACATTTCTAGTCGTAGTTCTGGCGACAAATTTTTTTATTTTTTAACGAGACATCTGGACATTTCTAGCCATGGTTCTGGCGACAAAAACGGGTATTTTTTAAGGAGACGTCTGGACATTTCTAGTCGTGGTTCTGGTGACAAAAACTGGTGATTTTTTAACGAGACATCTGGACATTTCTAGTCGTGGTTCTGGTGACAAATTTTTTAACGAGACATCTGGACATTTCTAGTCATGGTTCTGGTGACAAATTGTTTTATTTTTTAATGAGACATCTGGAAATTTCTAGCCGTGGTTCTGGCGACAAAAATTTGTATTTTTAAGGAGACGTCTGGACATTTCTAGTCGTGGTTCTGGCGACAAAAACTGGTATTTTTTAACGAGACATCTGGATATTACTTGCTGTGGTTCTGGCGAAAAAAACTTATTTTAAGCCAAAACTTGAAAAAATGAAATCAACCATGAAACATACAAATGTAACGTGTATCCGTGGTTTGCAGAAACGTACAATGTTAATTAATTATCTTTAAAGCTGCTGATGATCTCGTCTCTCAGGTTTGATGAATCTGTGGTTCTGTGTGTTTCTGGGCTCGGAGCCCGGCGGGCCTCGAGTACCAACATGAAGATCACTGGTGTAATCATTAATTTAATCTTGTTGTTCTGCTCAGTAAACTGTGCTTTAACACACCTCATTTACTTTCACTGACTCGTGTTTAATATAGACTTTGTTATAGAAACCGATATATTTATATCTGATATATTAGATTTATAATTAGCTGTTTTGTTCTCTGACGTTTTATATTAATGGGCTAAAAACAGTGTGATGTCTGTGGACATTTCTTGCATTTCTTCCCACATATTTACTCCATTTACAGGTAAATGTAAATGTGCATATAAAGTATATTTGCCCCCCAGGCTTCATGTTACCAGCTGCAGGTTTAATGATCCCGCTAACAACTATTACAACTGCTGCTCATTATATTTTAATGTTTGTCTGCCACCCACAGATCAGCGATAATGTACACAAGTATAATATTATTGTAGAAAGTTTTTCAGAATGGACATCAGAGGACTGCAGTTCATTCTCTGTAACTCAAAGTGCAAACATCTTTTCTACAGATAATTTATATAAAAAACCTTAATCTTGCACAACCAATGTTCACTTTTACTTTTAACTCTTATATTATATTAATACTTGTGTTTTGAAATTTGATTGTGATTTTGATATTTATCTATCTACATTCCGACTTTTTTTCTTGAAACATTACGACTTTCTCATAAAATTGTGACTTTTTCTCACATTACAACGTTTTTCTTTTAATATTTCAACTTTTTTTTCACTTTACGGCTTTTTTCACAAAATTCAGACTTTTTTTCTCACATTACGACTTTTTTCTCAAAACATTACTTCTTTTTCTTTTAATATTCCAACTTTTTTCAAAAAATTTCAAGTTTTTTCTCACATTATGACTTTTTTCTGCATAAAATTGTGACTTTTTCTCAAAATATGACGACTTCTCATAAAACTTTTACTTAAACTTTTATTACAACTTATAAACATTGTGAGTTGTGTCTCGAAACTTTAGTTAGAGTCGAAATAGTTAAGAGGATCTGTCCTCTGTTTGATAAAATGACACTATCTGCCCGGTCTCACTGCAGAGGAAAACAACGTGTTGCTTCCTGCAGTGATTCCACTTTAACACAACAGATCAGTGATTATATCGGATTAATTTCCACCAAACCCGAGTTAAATAAGAAGCTAAATCAAAGTGTTTGTCTCACAGAAGAGTGCTGCTCTTATTGTTGTAGAGCTGACCTCCACTCGCAGCTCTTTATCTGCCTGATGTTTCAGCCGGTCGTCACGTGATCTCCGTACGTAACGCCCCGGGAGGAGTGAGAAGTTCATCCCTAATGTCCCCTAATGGAGCTTTAATGTGAGTTAATAGTGAAGCTTTAATGTGAGTTAATAGTGAAGCTTTAATGTGAGTTAATAGTGAAGCTTTAATGTGAGTTAATAGTGAAACTTTAATGTGAGTTAATAGTGAAACTTTAATGTGAGTGAATAGTGAAACTTTAATGTGAGTTAATAGTGAAACTTTAATGTGAGTTAATAGTGAAACAGGCGGTTCCGTGTCTCTGACTTTCATTTGACCTTTGAGTAAAACTAAACACATGTTCACACATCAAAGTCTTTACATTTAAGCTCAGCAGCTGTGTGTGTGTGTGTGTGTGTGTGTGTGTGTGTGTGTGTGTGTGTGTGTGCACGTGTGCGTGTGCGTGTGCGTGTGTGTGTGTGCGTGTGCGTGTGCGTGTGTGTGTGTGCATATATAAGTGTGTGTATTTATGAAGAAAAGTCCTGTAACGTGTAGGAAAACATACATTAAAATATAGTAAATAGTCATGGGACGATATGATTCTGGCCAAAATAATTGTGATTCAGGATATTATCTGATAATCAACTAAATATGTTTAAAACTCTTAAAACACACTGGAATCACGTTACTTTATATTTTGATTTGTTGGGACTTTTTTCTCATAAAATTGTGACTTTTTACTCAAAACATTACAACTTATTTCTCGAAACATTATGACTTTTTTCTCGACACATTGTGAGTTTTTTTTCTCAAAACTTTACGACTTTTTTTAAAAAACATTCCGACTTTTTTTCTTGCAACATTACGATTTTTTTCTCATAAAATTGTGACATTTTCTCAAAACTTTTTTTCTTGCAATATTCCGACCTTTTTTCTCAAAACATTGACTTATTTCTAAAAACATTATGACTTTTTTCTCGAAACATTACGAATTTTTTCTTATAAAATTGTGATTTTTTTCCTCAAAACTTTACAACTTTTCTTGAAACAAACAAACAAATATTCACGATATTCACGATTGTCACGATAAATACAAATTCACCACGATCAGCTTGTTGTGAGTGTTTTTATTGTGATCTGTGATAAAATCCATTATTGTCCCGTCTCTATAACCAAAACATTTAAAAGATTTCCTTTTGTTCAACTTACACACCAGTTTTACAATAAAACATCTGGACGACTCAAACGTGAGAAAACACTTCCTTCATTTAAATGTTTACATTTAATATATAAATGCATAAAAGAGTACAAAAATAAAACATTTGTATAATATTAATCTTACATGTGACAGGAGATTTAAATTCAGTGATCACAGAATGAAACAGATTAACAGAAAAAAGACAAAAGAATTTAATGATCAGAGTTGGTGATTAATAGTAATTTTTGTTGTTAAAACATGAATACATCAGATATAAAGTGCGTATTATCTGTAAGACCGTTAGTCACATTTATCAACATGGTCTCATGGGAAAACGTATAAACAGCACGCCACTTTCCACCACTTTTTCGCCACTTTTTCGCCGTGTTGTGATGCATTTCAGGATTTTTCCGTGTCATTTTATGCCTCAGGACCTTTTTACACGCCAAACTATGACGCTTCACTGCGGTCGCAGTTTTAAACTCGAAGTTAATGATGTAAATTTAAACAAAACTTAAGTTCAGGCAACAAAACGACTTTGTTGAGTTCAAGAAAAACATTTTGGTTTGAGCTCAAATCAGGATGTTTGAATTAATTAACCAGTAAACGTTAACAGAACTGGTGTTGTGTGTCTGATGTGTTTCAATTTAACAAATGTGTGTTACAGAGCTTTTTATTTATTTATTTATTTTAAATGCAGATCTTATAGTCTGTGTGATGTCATGAATAGTGATGAGACAATAATGGATTGAATGGATGGATTTTATGAGAGAATAAAAGTAATATTGTATATTAAAAAAGTCTGAATTTTCAGAGAAACAAAAGCTGTAATGTTTCCACAAAAAGTCAGAATGTTTCAAGAAAAAAGTTGTAATGTTTCGAGAAAAAAGTCACATTTTTCGGAGAAAAAAAAATTGTAATGTTACCACAAAAAAAGTCGTAATGTTTTGAGAAAACGTCACAATTTTTTGAGAAAAAATGTCTTAATCTTTAGAGGAAAAGTCACAGTTTTTATGAGAGAAAAAAAGTCGTAATATTTCCAGAAAAAAGTCGTAGTGTTTTAAGAAAACGCCACAATTTTCCGAGATAAAATGTCTGAATCTTTAGAGGAAAAGTCACAGTTTTTATGAGATAAAAAAGTAGTAATATTTCGAGATAAGGTCACAATGAAACAAAATAAAGTGATTCAGGATGTTTTTGTGCATATTTAGTCGATTATCGGGATAATATCGTGAATCGTAATTATTTTGGCCAGGATCATCGTGACATGAAATTATAATATCGTCCCGTGCCTAATCATGAATAATGTATGTTCTGGATTTCTGTTAAACGTACACGCATGCATAAAACATGTATCTTTTTTTAACAGTGGAAATGTGTTTTTAATCAGGTTCCTGTCGGACCTGATTTAGTTTTTGTGTCCGATCATCATCATCATGGCTGCAGCGTGTTATTCACACGCCTCTTCATGAGACCAGGCTGCATGTATGTACATGTACTTATTGTACACAGACAGTAATAGTACTTTCTGTGGCTCGCAGTACTTCTGATGTGGTGACGTTTGCAGCACGACCTTCTTTGAAAAGGACGTTTAAATGAAGAGTTTCTCTCAGGATCCAGATAACGTGAGTTTACTGGATCAACTGTCACCGTTTGTTCTTAACATCTTATTAAACTTTATGATTCCAGTAAATTTTCGACTTATTGCTCGCTCAATTAAAAGAGTTTGGGATCCAGATGTTCTCTGAGAATGAAAAAATGTCGGTTAACACGAGGTCGCGTAATCACAGCCGCAGAGCGGCTCAGGAAATGCTGCAGCTCTTCTGGCATCCTAATTTCCATCACAAAAACATTGTAAATGGCATTTTTACAAGGATCTTTTATACATCTTATATTCAGTCTGGGGGTAGCTGGCTCTCATTGAAATTCCACCGTGCCAATTAACTCGCAACGTGAAATACGACTTGGCAAACTCTGCGGCTCGGCTGCTTTTTAGACGAGAAAGTAAACATTTGAAATCCCGTCCCGTGTTTCGGATTAGATATCATAAATCTGTATTTATTCTGCTACTTGTCTTTAAAACACGTTTTCTTAAAGGACAGAGAGGCCAGACGGACGAGGAAAATCTCCAAAAAATATCTCTTTACTTTTGATGTCCATTAACAAAAAAGTATATACATTATAGTTATAAAAACAGACAGGTATAATTGCACTTTGCAGTAATAACGTGTATAAGATGTGACGTGGATCTGTGGAGCGGCCGCAGCAGCAGCAGCAGCCGGAGATAAGTGCTGGTCAACATACGGGACGATCTCATATCATATCATGCACATGTTACATATCACATGTTACATATGTTACACGTGTTACACATGTTATCTGTGATGGCTCAGGAGGATCTCTGCAGGACGGTTAGTTTCCCTGTTTGGATTTCTTCATCCTGGAAGAAAAAAAAGAAAATTTGATGTATCAGAACAAAATAGAAGCAATGTCAAAATCATATAAAATCATAAAATCATGTTACTTTTAGTCTGTTTAAAACCCATGTTTTAAAAAATGGTTAAAATTAAAGTCTGTTTGAAACAGGTGTTATATGGAATTATCTTTTTTGCAGATGCTTTAATTTTCTCTGAATGCACACTATCGATGTGGAATTATATATTTTTTTAATTATTATTTTATTACACTATTATGACATTGTATGTGCATTATATATCCAGGGACAACAGATGCAAATTAGCATTGTGCT
>JAOVVB010233298.1:0-10194 GCA_028570985.1 Heterobranchus longifilis
CTTTTGTAGCGTCTAACTGAATCTCTGGTTTGAAGTCTCCTGCGTCGCTGCTTTTTCTTTCAGATATCTGCTCTTTTCTGTTTTTTGCTTTTAGTTGTAGAAGTTGTTGTGTGTTAAGGCCGTGGTCGTGTCTAGAAGGTAACCCTAACCAGCGATGGTCAAGTGTGCTGCGGAAGAGCTAGTATTTCCTGATTTTGTTGCTTCACAACAAAAGCTTTTAAATAACAAAATAACGGGGCACTTTTATTGTGAAGAATTCACAGGAAATGAAATGTGTTTTCTTTTACCGCTCTACAGCCCCTTGTACCCACTGCACACTGACGGGAAAAAAAACAAAACAAAACGATGGCTCGATTTGAATAATCTCCATGGACTTAAGGAGTCTGCAACTGATGATTCGAATCTCCGACTTTCAGGGGGCAGCCCTACTGTTTACATGTTTGTTCATCATTCCCTCCATCTGTCCGTCCCATTCACCTTAATTCTGCATTTAATGTGATTAACAGACAAAACATCACTGGGTTGGGTCAGTAACAGGCAGGTCATGTCTTTAGTATTTTTTTAATCTAATTTTAGTTTTTTAATACGTCCTGAGGAGGAGTTTACATTCTGTAATTACAGTCCAAATTCTTAAATGTGACAGTTGTAGACCAAAAACATAAATTAAAACTAGAAGGGCATTCAGAGAGCGCAGACCTCCGCCAAGGCCATGCCCCGTGTCGCAGTGTTAAAAGTGAAAAATAATTAGCGTATCCACCCTGTGATTCAGATCTGCTCTAAGTATTACTTTTTACACCATCCTGCTGACAAACAGACAAACATAACCTCCTTGGCGGAGAATAATGAATAAAAGGATTTCATATTTCTCCATCAGCATTATATTCCTGGCATTGCAGGGAAGGCTTTGAAATATAAGAAGAAAGATTAAAAAAACATGCTGTAAATATATTTTAACAGTTGGATTGATATATACAAATGTGTAAAAGGCAAAATGTCAGACATTTGTTTTGTATATTTAAATCCTTGGCTAGCCTTGGTAATAGTGTAGTGGTAGCAATAGTTTCATCAGCATTTGTTGTAAAATAAATAAATAAGTAAATAATAGCGACAGAAGCCAGTTTGAAAGTTTTGAAAATACATTAACATGCAGCACCACATGTTGGTAAGAGGTTATTAATCATAACCATAATCCATACATTAATAATAATGCTGCATGAGAATACAGAAACTCACTATGTGAGCCTATTAGGGTAGAGTGGAAACATATTAGTCAATTAACTGACTGACAATCTGAAAATCTGGATAATCAATCAATCAACACTCAACTGTTTGCAATTGAGTGTTATGATGTATTTATGATTTCTCATATTGACGCATATAAACATTTGAATGTACAAACTGATGTGCTGCATTGTGCATTTCATAAACTGTAGTTGTTTCATGTAGTAGAAGGTTGTGTGGAGATTCCAGCACATTTAGCCGACATTGTTTCATAGTCAAGACATTTGTTGCATATTGATGTTTGTATTCGATTCAGAAAAACGTCACCTAGCATGAGTGATTAGATCCACAATGCTTGCAGGCACAGCTTCATGCACAGATGCTCTTGGGTACAGTATATACTGTGTATACACACATGTATGCATAGCTTTGTGTGTGTGTGTGGCTGCGTGTGTGCATGTGTGTGTCCTGGCTTCATTGTGCTGACTGGTTTATTGCTGTTCCAGGTGACGGAGCATGAGAACAGCGGAGCTTCAAGGTGCTGCTTTCAGGCACCACTGAAGCCACAAATTTGATTATTTTTTTTCCATCCACAAGTAGTTTAGAGTTTGCATGAGGCCCCCCTCACACACGCACAACACATGCACAACACACACACCACACACACACTGCCTTGGACTGCATCTCCTCTCGTTCCAGCAGCCTGCATTATGCATCTTCATCTGCCATTCTGTTTCCGTTCAACATCTCTTGTTACGGTGAATCAGCAGCGTTATGTGCTGCTCTGCTGAGGTTTGTTATGGCCCTTCGTGGGATGTACATCTTACTCTGTATGTATCTTATACATAAATCATACGAAAGTCTGGCCTGAGCTCCAAATGTTTTGCCAGACATCATTCCGTTGTTCTAATGTTACAATAATAATAGGAAAAAGAATACTTGGGTATACACATTGAAAAATGAAGAAATTGGACCTGAAAATGTCACTTTATTTAGCCCACAAAGCCCTCTCTGTCTATCTCTGTCTTATTCTCTAATCCCCAAATGGGTGCGGCAGTGGGCACGCGGATCCTATCACATCATGGGGAGATTAAACAAGGAGTGTCACAATGACACAGTGAGTTTGATAATGGGACAATAGAAGCTCTTTCAATTACAGCTCTTTCTCTAGAGAAATCTGCTAAAAAGGAAATTCCTCCAATAACGTGGTCCTGTTTCTGTTAATTCATTTTGACATTTAAATCTATCTTTCTTTAACCTTCTTGCAGCCTAAATTCAATAGCTCTCTAACATGCTCCATCAAGATAAAGATGGAGCTGAATCACCCCTGCAAATAGCTTCTTAGGCTGTGTAATTAGTGAAGACAGAAGTTGAACAATAGAAGTTTTGGATTGGTTGATGACACGTTTGGAAAGTGGACATGTGGATGATGTTGAGAATATTATTGTTTGTTTGTTACCTGGTTATCTAGCCTTTTTTTATTAGCTGAAAATATGAGCCGATTAATTGATTTGATTGACAGGAAATGAATCAGCAATTATTTGGATCATTTATTAAACTGCATTTATTTCAAGCAAAAATACCAGTTATTTTTCGGGTTTGCTGTTGTTCTGTCACATATCATAATAAACTGAATATCATAAGCTTTTGGACTGTTTGTCAGCCAAAACAAGCAATTCAAAGACATTGCCCTGGGCTTTAGGAATCTGTGATGGGCATTTTGGGGTATTTTCTGACATTTTATAGATCAAACGATTAAAGCAATCGTTGGACATTTGGGAATATGTATTTGCTTACTTGCCAAGAGCTATATGAGAGTGGTATCAATCTTCTCCTCTAACTCTTGGCAAGAAAACAAAGAAGCATATTTCCCAAAATGTCCAATACTGAAAATAACCATTAGTTGCAGAGTACAGTCTCATATAGCAAAGATGAAATTTAGCTTCAAAATATTTAGTTGAACTGACAGAAAACAGTCATTTTAAGCTTCGCCAACAACCAAACATTGAAAGTCATCAGCAGTGGCGGACTCAGGCTGTCTGAGGGACGGGGGCAAAAAATAAATAAAAAGGGCACCAGCTGCATGCGGTGGGGCACCAGCGCACAGAAAGCTTTCTAGCATGTAGGGTAGCCAACATGGCACTGCGTCATGTTTTCCCCATTTTAAGGGCACCCATTAGTGCACTGCCTCTCGTTTTCTCTAATGGAAGGGCACTCGGGAGGGCACTTTATCATGCTTTATCTACCATAGCGGCATCCAAGAAGCACTTTTGCAGCAGGGCCTTTTTGTTTTTTCCAAAATGGGGGCACCAAGGGGGCCATCAATGAGAATATTGACAGCATGTTACTCCTCTAATTTTATACTGTGTTGATGAATTAGTTGGGGAATCCTCTGTAGTTTCCCATAGAAGCAACATTCTCTTTGTGATAGGAAGCAAACAGGGTTTATGGTAAAACAAATAAAACAAAATTGTCAAAAACGGCAGCTTGGTCAGGATGCTTATTCCACCCATTGGCATCACTTTTTAACGCTTTCTCCCTTTTCTCCGCTTTTAAGTAAATGTGCCAGTCGTGGTTGCAAACACGTCATTAACGTTGGTCGCGGCTGTAAATACGTCATTAACGTTGTGATTAACATTGTAAAACGGGACTACTTCTGTATGTTTAGGCAACAATAATGCTTCCAACAAAACGACTTGGTATGGTTAATAAAAAAACACTAGGATTGCATTAAAATCCCAACAACAACACATACCGCACGCATCACCTTGGATGTCACAGAGTTTAAAAATAACAACTTTAAGTTTCATTTTCAAACAGGATGTGAATCCCAGCCTCCTGGGTGAAAGACCTGCGGTGAGTTTTAAAAGCTCGGCGTTGCAAATAAACATGTCTGATCTTTTTCTAAAAAACTGTTCAACTTTTCAATAACAAATGACCAAAGATGGCTGTTCTTCTTCTGTGTTTGTGCCACCCAGCAGTCAAAGCGCTCGCTATTGCCACTGCTGGTCGGACTGGTGAGAGATAAAAAAATTTTTCTTTGGTATCCTTTTGATTTTCTTTGTATTTGTTCTCTGCAATTGCTGCATTTGGGCTCCGACATCTTCGCGTAATATCCAAACACTAATGTGAAGTGCTTACAAGTGTTTAATGTTGCACTATAGCTTCCGACCAGCAGTGGCGATAGCGAGCACTGTAAAAAAAAAATTAGACATGTTTATTAGCAACTCCGAGCTTTTCAAACCCACCGCCCATGTTCACGAAACCCTTGTGCAACTGTCAGTATCTTTCAAATTTCTCTGTGACACTTTATCGAAGAGCTTTGTTTTGCTGATCAGGGGGGAGGGAGGTTTTTGGAAAGATTTCTCAATGGAGAGGAAAGGGACTGCAGTCTCCACTAGCTACTACAGTTCAGAAAGGGGCTAGGGTTGGAGATGTTACTGTCACCAGACGTCACAATCGCCTGTCATTTATGTCAACCATTGGCTTTACATTGTCATTTTGAAGTATAAAAATGCGTCGTAAACAGATACATTATGGTGCGAAGATCTTCAGTTATATTTCATAGTGTGTCACTGTTTGTCCTACACATCTGCTAGTATCGTGGTGATTAATGGGCATCCTGAATGTGCCTAAACGGCGCCCTCGCAGCCATCGCTCTGCTATTCTCAGTGACTCAGTTGTCAGCGGTCTCGGGCAGCACCTTGTCAAGTCTGATTTCCTCTTCAGTTCGCTCTCTGAAGCCAGAGGGCCAGCTGCTTCCAACTTTAGGGCCTGTTATCTACTGAGCCCCTCTCTATTGCCTTTGGCTGCCCTCCGGTCGTCTGTCTGGTCTCAGATTTAGTCGAACCACAGCTAGTTTACAGATAATTATCAGGCTGGGGCCAGCTGTGTGGCTCTCATCCACAGGCCCTTTGTTGCTAATTGAATTAGACCCCATGCTGGAAGTGACAGAGAAATGAACAGTTTCCCCCAGCGAGCCATGTGATTAGCAGACGTGGAGAGGGCAGGTCGGCTCAGGATGGCACGCTGGTGTAAACGGTCGATGTCTGTGACTCAACGTCTGAGTCACATCCACCCCGACACCGATATTTCTGTCAGGTTTCATTTTATGATGTGTGTCAATGGGGGTCAAGTACAGCGGACAATCAAAAAAGAGACCGCTGCCAGGCTTTCTACGTGAGGTAAAGAGCCCCGAAATGTCGGTTTATTGTTCCCTCTTTTTTTTTTTGCCGTCTGCTTTACAACTTATTGGCTAGCTAGATATACAACCGGCAGCAGCTTTGGTTTTTAAGAGCCGTCATAAAAAAAATAAAAAAAATGCTATAAATAAACCACTTTCTCTGTGAACATTGTATTTATTGTAGTTGCAGCTTTCACGATTTCTTACTAAATCACAAACACACACATTCTCCATTCACTGCCATACGGTGGTGGAATGTAACTAAGTACATTTACTCAAGTACTGTACTTAGGTACTTGTACTTTACTTGAGTATTTCCATTTTCTGCAATTTACTTCTACTCCACTACATCTCAGAGGTAAATATTGTACTTTTTTTTACTCCACTACATTTATCTGGCAGCTTTAGTTACTTCCCAGTGAAAACCACGTATCTCCAGATGTGTTTGTGATAAACTGAAGGATCAAGTAGTCCTTTGTGTGTTGAGAAAAGTATCCCACTTCTTAAGCTAAATAAACTATTTAAAAACCCTCTGGAATATGCTGGAAAATGCATCGTCACAAAGCTTATTAAAGATCCATGGTTCTCACGGGACAGCGACACTACAAGTTTACGATGATCTTATAGAATATGATGCATTGCTGTAGATTATACTGCCCAACAGTATACAAAGGAGTTAAAATTAGCACAACCTTAAACATCTACAGCAGTAAAATGCAACATACACATTAATGCAGCAGGAATATTAATCCAAAAACATCATATATAATAGTAAAATGGATTTTGAATGGATATTTTGATGATAACTCTTACATACATATGACCATATTCGTCATATATACCATATCTGTCATTTGTTCCTACTCTGTAATTCGACCCACGGAAGCGTTTTACTAAATTAGTGCCTCTAGCAGCGGGAGTAAATACGAACCATATGAGCGTCTTCCGTCCTCATACTGTACCTAAACATTATGGTCGCGATTTTAAACACGCTGTTAATGTAGTAAAAACTGACTTCGTTTCAGTGGTTTGGGTTAAGATCAGTATATTTGTTACGTTAACTCACTGCCAGGGAACGTGACGTAGTTCCGGTTGTTACATTAAGTTAAAAATAACAGTTTAATTTTATTTTCAAATGGGACACAGTCAGAGTCAAAGTCCTGTGTTTGTTTGACCCATCCACCACCCCTCCCACCCTAAAGTCGCTTTCTCGTAAATACTACGTTACATGACTTCCTGCTTTGCTCCCGCGATAATAACTACGGACACTAGAGGGTGCCGCCTGACAATAAAACGTCAATATGGGTCGTAATTGCAGCATAAACATTTGACCTATAGGTCAAAGGTTTTGAATGCAGGACGTGTATTAGTACCTTTACTTAAGTACATGATCTGAATACTTCTTCCACCACTGCTACCATATAGTTTCCATTCATCATTCCCATGTCATCAAACGAAGTCAAAGAACGGCCAAAGTGAAATGACAGTTTGCACGTCTTCACTTTTGTCCTCAACTTTGCACTGAGATCCCGTTTCCTCGCTCGTCCTCGTTTGAAGTTGCACATTTCTGTCAAAAAATGCTAAATTAACAGCACGTCTGCATGTTAAAATGAAGCAGAGGGACTGTCTCTTACCCTACAATGTAAATGTGTATAACCTCAATATTTTGTTGGCATTTTTATTGTAGGAAGAAATACAAAAACCTCATAAAATTCACAGCGTTCACAGCTGCTATTAAACTCTGCCAACTGGATCATGCGAGGAGGGAAATAATTGACATCTCTGAAGGAGGGGGGGGGGGTAAAAAAGCTAATAACAATCAACTTTTCTGTCTTTTCCGAAGGCCCTTTAACTTTGTAAAGGTGTGAGTTTTGCTCCTGCTGTGCAGTCACTTTTTATTATTTTTGACTCTCTGTCTCTGTGCATGCCTAAAGTGTGTGATGTTTGCCAGAGCTAAAGGCTGCCTGTGCTGCAGAAAGTAGGCCATTTGTGCTGATGGCTGACACGGGTCCTGTGTGACGCTCGCTGACTCCGGAGCTCTCTAAAGGTTTATTTCTGGACGTTCCGCGGCGCATCATCTGTTAACTTTATTTGCCCGATAAACCTTCGTGGCTTTACCGGTCTGAGATTAGCATCTGTCTTTTCCCACAGCATTGTGAGACGGTTATGTAAGTGTCGTACTACGCCTTCAGTGGCTCGGTGCTCTGATTGGTACGCCGTTATGAAATGTGACACAAGTTATGTGGTTGTCATCTTAATTATTCATACACACCTCTGTTGGATGTGAAAATTGGGTTGTTGTGCTCTGCTGCGCAACAAATCTTTCATTCTCTCAGAATAAAACTGAATAATATGAGAATGATGTGGAAATAGTGTCAGACCTATATGTGAATATGAGAGCAGTGGATAAAACATTTTCTATTATTTAATGTTTGACTGTTTTTACTCCCCTATTTATAATTTAGGAGGTTATCCATGTGCTCTGTGTTCTTTCCAAGATGTACCTCATATGTATTATGTCTCGCAACACTTTGTTTGATTTGCTGAATTTGGCTTTAAAAGTTCTCTGTGTTTTTTCTGCCTCATGCTTTACAGTATTTTCCCCATGTTACACGCACCCTCCTCTCCAAACAAAGTACCATGTGGATTTATTCATCTCCTCCTCTTGTCTGTCTCTCTCCCCCTCGCCATGTTCGAATTACAAGATGCTGTTTTGTGCCGGTGTGCCACAGAGACCATGCATGAAATTTATTGGCCCCGAGTTCCGCCATTTGACACGCAAGACGTGGCTAACAGATCTTGTGCCATTTCCCATCTCCTCCGGCTCCTGTGCAAAGCTGACCTTTCCTGCCTCCTGGCTATATTTAAACTCTGAGCACCCGAGACTTATGGCGCCATGGGAAATTTTATTATCAACGCTCTCCATTTGTCTGACTTAATTCTGGCCCGGCGTAGATCGTGCCCGAGTATGTCGTATATTTACGCTCGGCTACGGCAAACAAGGGCACCGGTGACGAACCCGCCATCAACACCTTAACGGGGGTGACGCCCGATGAAGCATTCCTCTGAACCGCTCTGAGGACCGGCCGTGAGCCTTTATTTACAGTGCGCATCACCTGTGGAAAAGTGTGAGAGGAATAAAGAATAAGGGCTGCGATATTATCCCGTGAAGTCAGAGGAGCTGAGCAAGAGAGGCAAACGCAAAGGGACTTGACATTTTGAAGAATCTCAGTTGGTAAAATGTCATAGATTTCAGCCACACATTCACCAGCCTTTACTCTTTGTCGTCATTAGAGCAGACAGTCGGTTGAATGAGCTCACGAACACACGCGGGGCACACACACATACACACACTCACACACACTCTTCTTTTTTCAAACTCTCAGCACAGCCATCTGCTTAACCATTCACTGACACTCTCTTTTTTTTTTCCCTGTTCTCTGGCAGGTCTGAGATGGGAGTTCAGAGGGTGCTCCAGGTGGATCTGAAAATGGAAAGCTTTCCGGAGCCGCTGGGCAGCCGCTGGATGGCCTGGCAGGTGGAGTACCCGAGCAGTCGCGCCGCCACGCAAGAGGCTGAGACGGAGATCCAACTGGCGCAGGAGGACCTAGCGGGCATCGTGCCCCTGGCCATGGTGAGTCATGCCACTTTCAGCTCAGTGCCACACCCAAAGAGATGGCCGCACTCCCGTCACGCTCAATGTGAAATGTGGAGCGCCATAGATTCTTTTAAGTCCATACACCTCGAATCAACATTTGCATATGTTTTCTTCCAGCGCATGAATGAAATACTTTGCACTGGAGATGGCTGGCATTTTTAATCATGGCGAGTGGTGGCCTGAAGGAGATAGAGGACTGTATTCACGATCTGGCCACATGTTTTGTACTGATTTTCAATGAAGGATTTAGTAACAAAAAGTGTGTTTTTCTAAACATTTGAATAGCAAGTTGGGGTTGCAAGGATGTTTGCTTTTACATCTTGTGGAGTAAATGTTGCTAAGTTTCCTGGCATTGAAATACGATGATAATTGAACATTTTATATTAATAAAATGCTGTCAAGGCCACAGACGATCAGTAGCAGGAAAGTAATGAAAGAACATGCATGGAGTAAATATGACAATAATTGTACAAATTAGGTACTTGGACACCCTGCATTTCACTTTTCACTTCTGACAGCTACTTTTTCAAATTAGGAGTTTAAAGAATAGACCCAAGTCCACCAATCCAAACACCAGAATACATCTGCAAACACAGATATGTTACATTTGTACGTTTCATAAACCACGGATATGTTACATGTTACACTTTCACGTGCCAAACCATGACGCTTCACTACAGTCACAGTTTTGTGAATTCAAACAAAATTTAAGTTTAGGCAACAAAACTAGGTGGGTAAGTTTAGAAAAAAAACATTGCTTTTTGGGTTAAAATAAGGAAGCTTGTTACGCAAATTTTGTACGAAATACAACTGATAACTGAACATTTATATTAATAAAATAGTGTCAGGGCCACACATACAGTCTATCAGTTGCTGCTTAGCAGGAAAGTAATGAAAGAACATTCATTGAGTAAATATAAGTATAACTGTATATTCTATTTTATCTATTAAAACTGCATAGGCTGCAATTAGGCGCTTTTAACTGGGGTCCCCTAGGACAAATTAAAACAGAAAACAATGATATGAAGTTATTAAGAACAAATTAGTCTCGTGTATAGCCAGACTTATCTCCACAGCGCTGCTGGGGGAAAGTCTGGATTGAATGTGCTTTCACTCCTGGATAGTGAAAAAA
>JAOVVB010233299.1:0-10193 GCA_028570985.1 Heterobranchus longifilis
AAAACTACAGACTGTACCTTTAAAACTACACACTGTACCTTTAAAACTACAGACTGTACCTTTAAAACTACACACTGCACCTTTAAAACTACACACTGTACCTTTAAAACTACACACTGTACCAGGTGTTTCGTAGTTTAGCTGTTAGTTACAAAGTGCTTCCTGACCAAACGTCCGTGTGTGACGAGTTGGAATGAGAAGAATTTAGACAGAATGCAAAGTGAATTTTAGAGGTGATTGCATGAATTAAAGTTTATGCAAAGATACAAATAGATGCAAACAGATATTTTCTGTTTTTCAATGCTCATTCATTGATCTTTTCCAAATCTTAAAGGTTGGAGAAGACGCTCACAGTTGCTGACTTTGAGGCAGCTGTCAGCACCAGACTGGACACTTCTAAACTTCAAGGCATTGTGACGGACCTGGAAACCAGTCTTGGTGCTGTAGTTTGGGTCGACACTGAAGGTGAGTATAAAGTGCTGGTCAGTAGAAAGAATCTAACCTTCTTCTGTACACAGACCAGTGCTTCCCAGCCGTTTTCCTTCAGGGACCCTTTTCTATCCTTAACTTTTTTCTATCCTTAACTTTTTTCTATCGTTAACTTTTTCTATCCTTAACTTTTTTCTATCCTTAACTTTTTTTATGACTTTTGTCCAGTTCATTTTAATTTATATTCTTTCTTTCTTTTCCCTTGTATTTGTCTTGTATATTGATTTGTTTTGATTATATTTTTCTGGTTTGTTGTCTTAATATTTATTTTTTTGAATTTCAATCGTTGTATTGTTGGACCCCAGGAAGAATAGTCCCTGCTGAGGCAGCAACTAATGGGGATCTCAAATAAACAAATAAATAAATAAATAAACAAACTGACGACCCCTCACTAAAGCCGGAGATATTCTTGTTTTTATCTACACGTACACAAACACGACGCTGCCTCGTGAATCCTGCGTCCGTTTTGTCTTCATCGTGTACGTACTCAGAAATTAATGCGATGTCTACGCAAACGGGTGGTTAAACAGCAAGTATATCTCCAGCTTTAGTAACATATTTTATGGATATTTCATATTATATTTGATACATAACTAGAACAGAACAGAACAACTGATAAACTGTAACCCAAATAATGAACGCAATCACTGCAGGAAGTTTGTGTAAAATGAGACAGATTATTTATATATATTGCATAAGAGATATTTTTACTCTTATTTTTAAGAACTTTTAATACAATTCTCCGTTTTTTTTGTTTTTTTTAAACATTCATTTAAACATTCATTTAATTAATTTAAAAAAAAAGTTAATATCTTAAATAATAATCCAGATTTTAAAAATAACAATTTAATTTAATTGTTTTCACAGAAATGGATGAAATGCAGATCAAATGAGATAAAGGCCAACTGTATTTGAAAAAAAAACAAAAAAACAAAAACACCCTTTACACCATATGTCATGTACACACCAAGTGTGAATAAATTAATTCAAGCAAAGTAATTAAGTCAATGTAAACACGCGATTAGACGTGAGTTCCAATCGGGCGACGCGAATGACGTGACGCAATGATACGAAGGACGTGAATTCACTTGAGTTGATGCGAGTACTTGAGTAGTAGCTCGAGTAAGTCGAGTACTTGAGTAGCAAGTAGTTGGGAACCGCTGGGATAGACCAATGGACTGGCATTGAAAGGCTATACTAACTATACTATCCTAATTAGTGTATTTCTGTGTATATATCACAGGAATGGTCACCATAGAGGCCCCACGGACCCCAGTGTGCTACCTGTCTAATCCAGTACTGAAATGTATGTTTGACGAGGTGATGGGCAGCTCTGGCTGGAACATGAGCACGAAACATGAGCGCTTTGAGCTCAACACCGGCAGTGTAGTGAAACTGAACTACAGCTGTGCCACACAGGAAAACCCGTCTTGTGTTGCGCTTACTCTCCAGGAGGTGACCGGCATCTGGGCAGGTGAGTACAAAGTAGATTCTTGCTCAAATTAAGGTGAAATTAAAATTAAAGCTGCACGTCGGGGGGGTGTTGGCAGGACGCCGGCAGATGCGGACGCGCATTTCTGCGTCCGCTGCAAATTTTGCATCACTTCCTGTCTCCACTATGTGGCGCTGGAGAACAGACAATAATTACAAGTCATGTTGCTGGATATCATGTGTAGAACACAGAAGGCCAACTTCCTGTTGCCAATAGGTGGCGCTGTGATGAACATTTGTTTTAATGTCGATGTGTTCAGGCTGGGATTCTTATCAAACTTGTGCAATTTGGGTCAGATTGGACAATGTACATCCGATTTACAACAACTTCCTGTTTCATGGCGAGACATGCAATATGGCCGCCACATCACTAGGCAACAGTCTCACAGTCTGCACAATAACGCATTATCAAGATCTTAAGGCTTTTCTTTTCTGTGTTTTATGGCGAAATACAATATTTTAGCGCCACGTCACGGCAACAGCGGTGCATGAAAACACAAGCTTTGAACTACTTTTCATCGTAAAGATGGTACTGACATAATGTGATGTCGATTGAGTCAAATCTGTAGGAGGAGTTGTTGAGGAAATGTTGAAAAATGCACATTCAATTCAAGATGGCCGACTTCCTGTTTGGTTTTGGATTTCACTTTTTTGTTTGTCTCCTTACGTTACATACGCGTAGCAACTTTCACTCATCTATGTCAATTGTAAAGTGAGGGGCTTGAAATTAGGGGGTGCTAGCGAGCCAATTTGCCACGCCCACTTCTGACAACAAGGTCATATGAACATTTTCACCACCCCTGAGTTTTCTGCAAAGTTTCATGAGTTTTGAAGCACGTTAAGCCCCTCAAAAAGGTGATTCATCTGGGATAAGAAACGGTCCACTCTTATGAGGGCCTTCGCTGGCCGACAGGCCCTCATTAATTTTTGCTAAGATATACTCTAATTACCATAAAGTTTGTCTTCATAGTGCCCCCTCCATTAGTGTTCATTAGTGTTCTCCAGCAGGGGCATTTCTAGGATTTGAGGACATTGGGGGCTTAGCCCAGACCTCTGTATGTGAATCGTCCGGGGAATCGTCCCCTGCGAAGGCCCTATTGAAACTGGTCCGGTTCTTTTTCTTCTTAATTTTCTCTCAAATGAATCGCCTTTTTGAGGGGGTTAACATGCTCCAAAACTCATGAAACTTTGCACAAAATTGAACTTGGTGAAAATGTACATATGACATGGGTTTCAGAAGTGGGCGTGGCAAATTGGCTCACTAGCGCACCCAAATTTCAATCCCCTAATTTTACATTTGATGTAGATGAATGCAATTTGGTACACACATGTAACCTGAGGAGACAAAAAAGCCTGGAACGAAATCCCTAACCAAACAGGAAGTCGGCCATCTTGAGTTGAATGTACGTCTTTCAACAATCTTTAGACTGCTGTCAGACCTGCAGGTTACTATTCACCTTTTCAGCATTTTCCCTGCAAAGACTTAACGTTAGCATGTAGCGCTAGTTAAGTTCTATACAAACCCTGAAAGTTTGTCAGGCTTCCCGTGCCTAGCTACGGTTGCTAACGTAGGATTGGACAGCGGCCGTTCTTGGGAGGGGCTTAGCGAAGGGTCAATTGTTTGATTCCAAGACAAATCTGCTGGTCACACTTCTGTGAAAGAAAAAGTTGTATTCAGCCCATTGCAGCTGCAGTGTGAATTTACCGACATGTTCCCTGCAGGCACGTACGAATGTGGATTCACTCGTGGGTCAGTCCGGCACACAGCCAGGACAGAACTGGATGTGGCACTCCTGCCCGATGTGATCACCATGAGGATCAACCCTCTTACTGCAGACTGTTCAGAAAAGCTGAGCACTGAAAGTGTTACGATAAAAGTCACTGCCACCATCAGAAAACGCAAAGAGAGCTTTGAAGTTTGGTGGAGCTACATAAGTGGACAAAATAATGCTCAGCTTCCCACAGGTAAGATAAACCTACAGTATCTCTCAAATATATCTGTCTCAAATATATTCTATAATGCAAAATGCATTTCCACAACCACAAACCCAACCCTAACACTAATATCCATCTGTCTTTACAGCTGATGGGGATAACCTGGTCTATACTGAAAACACTCCTGTCAGTTGCAAGGAAACCCCTGAATCACAATATGTTAAGATCACTTTTAAGAACAAGAAGAACCAAGAACGAACTGCAAGAGTGGATATCCCAGTGATTTATGGTAACTGATTCTTTTTTTTAAGTCAATTCTTTAAATTGTATTTAATCCGCTCAATTTTCAACTTTATGATATAATTTGACATATTTTCATGTTGTCAGAATACTGTATTACTTTGTTTATAGCATAGACTGTAAAAAAAAAAAAAGTGGACATAACCACCGTGACGTCACCCAGTTTGGCATTTGGCCGTCGCCATCTTGGTCTTTCTGAGCCAGAAGGGACTATATTTGGACAAGAGGGCGGAGCTGGGGAGGATGAGCCAGTGTCATCTATGTTTTAATGGCGCTGCTTAAGCCAAACCCTAAAGAGGGAAAGTTGCTGATTTTCAACCAGCTGACACGAGTCACCCAGTGGAGTTTGGCCGGCGGGTAAACGATGACCTCCGGGCGCTGGCGCCGTTTACTTGCATGTACCACAGTACACAGAGCCGGCTGAAAAAGTGCAAACTTTCCCTTAAGCTACCAGCTAATGCTAGCGCTAGCTTACTAGCTTGGTTAACAAGGTGCTATGGAATGTTTCTCTGTGTTCAGACCAGATGCAAATAAAATAATCTACTCGCTTAATTGTGCGAGTTTGGATGCTGGAATCTTCTGTTTTGACTCGCTTCATTTGCACGATTACTTGCGTCGCTCGCCGCGGAACTTCAGATTTTTTACCTCATGAATGAGCGAATGCGAAGGCATCGTGCCGCATCATTTGCGCCACGCAATTCGCATCATTTGCGTCGCCTGACCGGAACTCGCATCTAATTGCGTCTTTACTTTGAGTTTATATGGAATTCATTTGCACAAATTAATGTATTCGCGTCCGGTGTGTACACGACATTCGGCAACCAAAATGTTCACGGCTGTTTTAATGTACACAGGGCCATGCACATACATTGGTAAGCCTCTATCCTGATGGACAGGTCACCGTGTAGCCACGCCCTGTAGCATCCCCTGCCTTATCGTCTATTTTACTCTAAATGTGACCATAATTTACAAAATGAACATCATGCCGTATTGAAGAAGAGTTGAAACTAGTGATTGATACCATAAACTCAGTATGAATATGCATATTGTCACCTTGTTTATCTTACCAGCTCATCACATTAATTAAGTTTTGTCTGGTGTGACAACTGGATCGTTTCATTTAATATATCGAGAAAAAAAATGTTCACATAAGTGACCAAACGAAAATGAAAACCAGACTATGTTGAATATCAAAGATCCTTCGAGGATTACGTTCGAATTCAAGCATATTAAGTCGGCTCATTTTCTCATTGACTTCTATACAACCGGACTTCTTTTTGGAGCCAGTGCAGTCGCCCCCTGCTGGTCATTACAAAGAATGACGGTTTAAGGCACTTCTGCACTGGCTTCACTTTTCAGACCCGGAAGCTCTGTCCATCTTTTAAAAAAAAAATTTTTTTACAGTCTATTGTTTATAGTTACATTTATTTGCAATGTCTCTCGCATCAACTAATGATTCCTTGTATTTTTCTATAAGAGGGTGCAAAATTTTGCAGTGAAGAATGGCTAAATGGAGATCTTTGGCCAAAAACCCCAGCTGGAGACACAGTGATTAATCGGACGTGTGCAGAGGGCAGGGTCGGCTATAAGTCACGCACTTGTGAAGGCTCTACATGGCAACTGGTGTTCTCCTACTGCGTCAACGAAGAGCTGAACAACGTTGTAAATGCTGCAGACGTGAGTTTGGCATTACAGCTCATGACCTTAAAGTGATAAAGTTCTATCTCACTTTTTTTTTTTGTCAAAAATGAACATATTCTAATGCTGTGTTCACACCAAACACGGAGTGAAACTTTACACATGGCGCCATTACATACAAAGTCAATGCGAAGACAAGAATAGACGGGCGACGCAAATGGTGCAAATTAATGGAATTCACATATTTTCAACTCGAGTGTTAAATTCCTATGATGCTGTAGTTATTTCAGCACCCATTATGCATTAATCGCCCTAAAAGACAGACGGTTTTCTCAAAATTTCACCCAAATCATTCTCCAAAAACATAGCTCTATAAATTTCTACTTGCAGACCACCTATGGACTGTACTTATCAGTTTTTGGAAGGTACACAAGGTGACCAATCAAGTTTCGTCTCTTTACCGTGTCACCACAATGTCCTGATAAGATAAGGGGGTTAAATTAGCTTACAGGATCATTAAAATGTTATTTAAAATGATTGGCTTCATCAAAAACATTATGAGTAACACTAATACAAATGCTAATATCTTGTTTGGTGTTTTATTTTGTTTTGTTTTTTTACCATTGGGTGCCATGCTATACAGCTAGCTTGCTAATGTTAATTACAAAGCTTAATTACTTACTTAATTACATACTGTTATCAACATTTAATATTATTAGTAACTCAACTTTCTGTGACCAAAGTTTTAATATCTAGGAATCTGAGATAAATTCAGGTTTCTAGCTAGCTAAATTCTGAATATTGTAATGATCTGATGCTAACTCTTAATATCTTATAACTCCCTTAAGTAATTAATACATTGATCTTGTGTATTGAAACAAATACAAAATCATTGCTTTGTGTGAAGCCTCAGATAATTTATTTCACGCAGGAAATGAGTTCACTGAGTTTTATTTGTCCACTTGATCTTGAAACCCTCCTTTAAAATGCGAAACAAACTTTAAAATTATATATTTTGACCAATAATAAAAGAACTTCATTGTATATCAGTTTTGCTGTTTATTCTTTCTGTTTCTAGAACTTCCTGAAGGGACTAGGAGCTAGCCAGGAGGTGGCCATGGATATATTTTCTGGACTTAAGAACAGCACTACCTCCGATTCTGATTCCAGCGACTCTATGGCCGATGTTAGCGCTTCCATCGTTATTCTTGATACGATGGCCAAGGCTTCAGGAAATATTGCCTTGGAAGAGCATGTCTTTCCTGTAAGCCCACATTGATTATTATTACTTTTACTGTAATACACGTGGAGTTTTGAGCTTGAAAGTCCATGCTTGACCGTGGAAACAGCAGTTTGCTGCATGGCGATTAAGTAACGATCAACGCTTGCCAAAAATGAGAAGCTGCTAACTGAATATTTTGTAAACTGCTCTTGACGAATGATAACTCTCATCGGAACAGTCATACTTTGACTGAGCACGATACTGATCCTGAGAATCAACTCACGACATCCCAAGATAAAAATGTGCCTGAGCACTGATTTTTTTTTTTGATTCTTCTGTTTCAGGATTTTGTTAACGCAGCAAGCAATATGTTGAACAAGAGCTGGGCTGGGGTCAACAAATCCACTGTTCAATATATGTCATCAGTTTACCTGCAGTCTGTGGAGGGTCTGGTGGAGAATGTCATGGTCAACAATAGCAACGGAATCAACACTACAAATTTAGAGCTCAAATTCTGCTCAGGCAGCCACTGTAACGTGTCTGTGTTTGACATTGAGGTGAATCTAAACAAGACGGTCGGAAAAATGAGAACTGTTGCTGTGAGAAACCTGACGGATAAATTAAGAAACAACTTCCCCAAAACGGTGCCTGTCAGCTTCTTAATATCGGTCACACTGGAGGACAGCAATGATTCGTCTTTCGGAATCAGACTGAAGTTCCCCAAGGAGAAACCCACCCAACCTTTCTGCGTCTTCTGGAACACCACAGAGAGCCAATGGTCGGATGCCGGATGCGTTGCCATAACTAGTGATGTCAACCGCACAGTCTGCGAGTGCAACCACCTGACTTCGTTCTCGGTCCTCATGTCCAAGGGGGACATATCTACTGATGTCCTAGATATGATTACCAACGTGGGCCTGGGTGTGTCCATCTGCTCCTTGCTGATCTTCCTCATCATTGAGTCTCTAGTGTGGTCAGCTGTGGTCAAGACCAACCTTTCATATTTCCGTCACACAGCCATAGTGAACATCGCCGTGTTCCTGTTGCTCGCCAACTGCAGTTTCTTGGCTTCCACCTCTCCTGAGAGTCTGGGCGACACCTTGTGCCTAGCTTTGACAGTATGCAAACACCTGTTTTACCTGGCCATGTTCAGCTGGATGCTGTGCATGAGCGTCATGCTCGTCCACCAGCTCATCTTCGTCTTCACCCCTCTGAGGAAAAGAGTCTTCATGTTCTTCTCCAGCATCATAGGCTATGTTTGCCCAATCTTAATAGTGGGAGCCAGCTATGTGTATTGCAAATACACCAAAAAGCCCTACCATGATAAGGACACGTGCTGGCTGGTGTTTGAACGACTCTTGGAGGGCTCCATACATGCCTTCCTCATACCTGTGGGAACTGTTATTTTGACCAATCTCTTTTCCATGGTGGTCGTCATTCTGACTCTGATGAAGTCCTCGGCCCATGAGGGCAGCAAGGCAGATGACAAGGAGACAGTCAAAAGCATCCTCAAAGTGGTGGTCTTTCTAACGCCCTTCTTTGGAGTGACATGGATTATTGGCTTCGGTCTGCTCCTATTGGAAAACAACTCTCCCATGTTTAATGTTGCTAACTACAGTTTTACCATCCTCAATTCCTTCCAGGTAACTTAAAGTAATTTAAAATTTCTAGTATGTTGTCTAAAAATAGCACAGTGTCTCATCAAAAAAAAAATTAAAAACACCATAGTACAGCATGTCGAAATGTTTTTGCAAAAAAGTCCAAAATGACGAAAATGCCTCATATTCTAGTATGTTGTCTAAAAAGCCCCCCAAAAGTCATAGCAGTGTCTCGTCAAAAATAAATGCCAGAGTAGAGTATGTTGTCAAAAATCCCAGAAAAACACCATAGTGTTGTTTTCAAAATAATGAAAATGCCTAATTTTCTAATATGTTCTGTTCTGAACAGAATGTTGATTTTAGGGATGCAAAAAAAATCCAACTTTTTCTCAATACTAATTCCAATAACCTCAGTTTAGGTACTAACCCTAATCTGATACCTGTGCTCTGTTTTACCCAAATTTCACCTGTATTTAATCTGTAGGGGAGAGTGGGGTAAGATGAGCCAATTTATTTCGTCTTTTACTTATTTTGTCCTCCAGGCAAGGAAAAATAAGACAGAAGTACAATGAAAACACCTATTATATTTCAGGATGTTTCCTATCAGTTGAAATTATAAGAATGCATCTATGACAAACAACCTTGAAATTATGAATTCTCAATTAATTGAATTGAATTCTTCAAGTGTTCCTGTGGCTCAACTTGCCCCGGGTTAGGGGTAAATTGATCAGAGGCTGAGGTTAAATTGACCATCTGATTTTTTAAGTTTAAACCAGAGCATAATTGAAAATATAATTTACCATTTAAAAAAAAAAGTTATTTAATAATATATTTCTACCGTCTGCAAATAGTAAATTATTTTTTATTAAAACTAACTTAAAACAGATAAGACCAACCAAGTCAAGTTTAATATTCAGAATATTTTGATGAAAATTTTAAAATATTTCTGTTAAATAAGGGTACTCATCCAAATTAAAAGGACAGCCAGTGTAGTTTTGAGGAGCAAAAAAAGGCCAGAGAATCCTAACAAAATTATGTTAATGAAGGAAGAGTTCAAATCTGCTGGCACCAGTCATATTTAATAAAACAAAATACATGTTTGGCAGAAAAATAACAAGGAGAGATGGTGGCGGGCCTTTGTTGAACCAATCTCAACCTAAAAGAATATAATTCATTCTATCCAGGCCGCCTTTGGTTCAACTGCCCAATTCTGATTTTTTCCTCTCATGTGACACAGATCGGATATGTATTATGAACGTGTTAGCAGGAAAAAAGCACATGGGATCGGATATTCTCAGATCCGAATCAGGCCTCATTTATATGTGGAAATAAATCGGATATAAATCGGTCTGTCATGTAAGCGGACAGATCAGATATTCCCTGTCATTGCAAGTCGCACGTCCTTGAAAATACGACGCATTTTAATGACGTGGCGTGCAAAGGACAACGTGCTCTCAGCTGAAAAGATAAACACAGCTGCTGGCGCTGCTCCTGCTAGCTTAGCAGTTAGCCACCATGTT
>JAOVVB010233300.1:0-10193 GCA_028570985.1 Heterobranchus longifilis
TGAACTAATTGTAATTATTTAAGTTAACAGTACTCAATATGTTTAATTACTTTGAGCATTAGGGTTTACAGTGTATGTTTCTGTATGATATTGTTTTCTGTATAATAAATTCAGTGTTTTTTGTGTATGTGTGTGTGCTGCCAGTAATGGCAAGACAATTTTGATAAAATAAAGTATGATTCTCAGATTCATCACTAGCTGCCCTACTGATAAATTGGATTTTTGAACACTTCTTCATATAAAGTAGGATATAATAACACATAAAAACATGAAAATGTGATGTAATTGTTTTCTTATGACCTGTGTTCATGAATGAGAACTAGTCATCACTTGGAATTGCTGGAAAATGTGGCTCGGAAAAAAAATAATATATTAATCATGCATTTACAGTGGGTGCAATGTGCTGCAATAAAGTAGCTGAAGGTCATTTATTTTCACAGGGAGCTGGCAAATTAAATATGACAGCAGATAGCACAACCATTGGCACAGCAAAGAACACTTACCGGCCACTTCATTGGGTACTCCTTGCTAATACTGGTTTGGACACACACTTTTGCCTTAAGAACTGCCATAATTCTTCATGGCATAGATTCAGGAAGCTGCTGGAAACATTGCTTAGTGATTTGGTCCATATTGAGATAATAGTATTACAATCTATTTACTGTGGAGGCCATGTGAGTATATTGTCATGTTTAAGAAACAAGTTTAAGATGATTTTAGCTTTGTAACATTATCATGCTGGGCATGTTCAGGGACAGGTCATGGTCAGCAACAATACTCAGGTAGTCATGGTCAGGACATGGTCAACAACAATACTCAGGTAGTCATTTAAACAATGCTCAGTTGGTACTAAGGGGCAAAAATGTTCCAAGAAAATATCCCCTTGCCATTGCACCACCATTATCAGCCTGAACCATTGATACAAGGCAGTATGGATTTTATCAATCTATTGTGTGTTCAGAGATGCTCTTAGGTGCAATGAGATGTTATTTGAGTTACTGTTGTCTTTCTATCAGCTTAAACAAGTCTGGCCATTCTCCTCTGACCGCTGGCATCAACAAGGCATTTTTCACCCTTGTTCATATATTGTCCATATGCAGTGAATTTATAAAAACGTTCTAGAGCTTGACCAACATGTGTTTCTAATAGCCTAAGGCCTACAGTACTTGCTAAAGTTAATATGAAGTTAAATGGAGCATGTAAGATTTTTTTTTATTTATTAGAAATGCTCAAAGGCACTTCATACTAATATTGACCCACAAAATCACTGCTTCTTTTGACCTTTCAAAAGATCCTTTAAGCTGCAAAATGTCAAAACAATTGTCAAGAAAAAAAATCCAAAATGTCCAATTTCATGTCCAAGGATTCGATTTAGATTTATTTAGATGTTAAACATAATGTTTGACTGGAGCATGGCATATGCTGAGTCATGCACATGACTCTCCCTCTCTCTTTCTCTCTCTCTCTCTCTCTCTCTCTCTCTATCACTTCTGTTAACTGTTGAAGTATCAGTGTGAAATAAATGTTTGATAAGGAGTCATCTGACATTTACAAACTTGAGGAGACTATCCACCATATCCATGGTTTATTCTTCTGTTTTGACTACAGTACCGGAAAGAATTAAAAAACCACTTTCACTTTATATGTACACACATTTCTCTTATATTTAAAGAAAATTTTTGTTTGATATTATTATAATTTGTATCTACAAGATACAATACAGCCAACTTTATATTGCAGGACTTTCAAGGTTAATTTTTCTTTAAAGTCTCATTCCAAAGAATGTAGCTCCAAAATTCTGTCCTTGTGATATAAAACTTTTATTATTTTTTTTATAACCATTTATTGATTTCAGTTTTCTTAACAAAACAAAATTACTGACTGCTAAGCAACTTAATTCTGGTTTTATCCTTCAAATCCCCGACCCACACAAACGGACTTGTCTACCTTGCACTCATTCATTTGTATTCAGAAAGATGTCTTTGTAAAGAAGAAAGATTGAAATTAATTATTGGACATAGGTGCTGGTTGTATTATAATTTTGTGGCTTTTCAGAAAAGCTAACCAAACATATGCTATAAACCCTTACTACTTCAATTGATTTCCCTGGAGAATAATTTTCTCTAAAAGCAAGGCTCTGAGCTGAAATCTCTCAGCTCTGCTTTTCTAGTACTTTTGCCACCAATGGGACATTTTTAGCTTTAAACTTTCACAATCTCCCCAGTTCCTCTTCCAGTCCTTGGTGTTTCTCTACCTTCTTGTTTGGAAGGGACCCGGAAGATACCATAACTTAGAATTGCCACATCCATCACCACTGCTGTTTTCTGCTTATCTATTATTATGTGTCTGGCTGGTTATCTGTTATTTGTTTATCTTGAGGTTCCACAGAATTTAAGCTTTGTATTTTTAATAGTCTTTGTGGTTGCTCCCATTTGACCTAAGAGTATCTCCCAATATAAAGAAGCCCTATATTAAATGTAATGTTTACAATAATAATTAAAAAAAATCAGTTAATTTTTACTTTAATTATCCTGCTTGCTTTATAAATACTGTGATAATATAAAGCCATTGACTGCAAATGAAAGGGTTGACACTTTGAAAGGTTAATTCTAAGGATGTTCCAGTATGGGGTCTTTATGTATAATCCCTGCATACATACATATCTGTGTGTGAAAAGTGATCTATTGAGTTATTCTCTTCCATAATTAGAAAAGAAGAAAAGTTAAATAACAGATTAACTGAATAGGCTCTCTCATCTCCCATAATTCCACTTCATTATGTCAGAATAATTGACAGTAACTGCTAATTATGGTGTTCACAAGTAGGACCATAACAGGTGACAGATAAATATAAAATAAAATTATATAAAAGGAACATCTGGAGACTGATTTAATGGTGCAGACAATGGCAGATCTTGTCTAACAATTTTGTTCATACAGCTTTGCACTGGGACCTTTTCTTCTTGAGAGTGATGAGTGTCTCATTAGTTGATTTTGTGCACCCAGTGCAATTTTACTTGATCCCTGCCAGCAAATCACTACACTTTTGGAGATGACAACAAAATGCCTTCATATTGCTCACAGCCCCAATACCTTACATTTCTTGACATGTGTCCACATAGAACAAATGATTGACCGCAGCAATGTTGTAGTGTACTGTGGACATTTTATTATAAAAAAAAAAAAATTCCCTACATTTATTTATAGTGCTTATTAACAATTTTAAATCGTCTTCATGTAACAGTAGCTCTGTTTCATCGTATAGCCACTAGCATGAAGTTAGACTGCTATGGTCTAACCTAATAGCTTTTATGGAACAGAAACACTAGGGCTGACAAAGTCACACAAGAACAGATTAAGGCTGATTATTTAGTATTACAAGCTGTTAAAAATATTTTATGAATGTTTTTTTTATTATAGGTGTTAAAAACCACAAATAGCTATTTCTTTTGGTCAAATTAGTTTGAGCTACAGTATATCTGTATGAATTCTGTATGATTTTGCAAAAATGCTATAACCTCACCACCAAAACAATATTGACATTTGTTGCGCACAAAAAAATAGAGCCAGGGTTCAACATGAAGAGATTTTTTTGCACCACAATATGAGCCTGGGTAATATAGACTAAACATGAGTTGAAAACAACCAGTATTTATACCAGTAAGCTGAGCTGTAATCACTGGCCAGATAAATACTATATTTATATTCTACAGTTCTATCCATGTATCAAGTATAAAATAGAAATGTCAATGTAAGAATTTCATTAGACGAAGGTCATCATGCTAAATAATAGGAGCTAACATTATTGTAGTTTCTGCTATTTGGGTCTGTTTTATGCTGTTAGACACACACAAACTGCAGCAGCAAATTGCCACGTTACAGTAGCTAACAGGAGGATGACAAAAATATGAAAGCCCATAAGATTTCATGTCCTCCGCCAGAAGCCTAACCAGGCACCTAGCCAACGTAAAGTGACCTAATTTTGTGAAATCATAATACAGTGTGTTTATAATATAATCGGAGTAATGACATCTGTTACACTATAAAAGAGAATGAAAGTTTTAAGAATTACAGTCTTCCAATCCTGGAATCCTGGAGTTGTGGTGCTCTATGGACATTGTGACAAGTAGATATGTTAAATGAATATTAATATGCAGCAGAGCACAAGTGTCATAAAATGAAATTGCATGACCTGACTATATGATGCCAGTTGTAAAATTCACGGGATGAGGACTGCAAACCTCACAGCAAGGCTAAATTGTGTTTTCAAATGTTCACATTCACCAGAACTCCTAATGTCATCAAAAAAGAAAACTTGAGTAGAATTGTTCCAACTGCCAATATTCTGAGAATTTCCCACTCCTTACCACAGCCACACTCCCGGGATAAAAATGTGTATCACTTACAAACTGGTGATAACTGATGTTAAAATTTGCTCAGATTAATTTAAGAAACCATGACTTTTAATTTAAATCTCAACTTTTAATTTAATGTGAGGAGGCATGTAATATGACTGTATAGACTGGGAACAAGGTCAATGTATGTGAAGAGGCCATTTGGAACACGAGTGGAAAACACACACATGCACGCACACACGCACACACATTTTTACCACTTACACTTAAAAAAGTGAAAGTTGTTCAATTTTTAAAGTTATGGAGTACATGCTTTTGAAACAAAAAGTTTTTGTCCAATGTATTTACTGACTAATGACTTTCAGAATATGTAGAACAAAAGGCTTTTAGAATAGAATACAAAGCCTATAGAAGTGAAACAATTACAACACTTGAACTGACAGAAGGACAGCCATTGTGGTTTCCCTTATTTTATTATTATTATTATTATTATTATTATTATTTTAATAACCCTCACTTTACCCCCACAAATCAAGATAGTGGTTTGGTCAGTAATTCTACATTTGCACTTTTAGTATGCATCAGAAGTGATGAAATTAATACATTTTCAATATGATACCTTGGCAGGCAAATCCATAAAAAGTAATTATATCAACCATAGCATAAAATCTGCACCTACTACAAGCAGAGATATTTATGCTTAAAAAGTTAATCTGGAATTGAACAACAGTTTACATACCTCAACTTGCAGTTGTTTGAGGTTAGATAGCATAATAACAGATGTGCAACATAAAAAGTGCAAGAATTTAAAAATATATGAATCTTTATTCATTTAAGAATCTTAAACATGGACTTTAAACATGGATGTCGGGTCTGGTCATCATCTTTTATCAGCTGTAGCTATCATTGCCAACAACAGCATTTAGTCTTATGTATTTTAGAAGAGAAAAGGAAATGTATTTGGTTTTTAAGCTATGATTCACCATAACGTGCAATGGGAAACTTCATATAAATGTAGTGGACTTAAAAGTACTGTACAATATTTGCCTTTCGTATGCAGTGAATTATAAGGGCAGTACTCAAATAAATGGCCTTCATTACTGTCCACTCCTGCTGGTTCCTCTTCACACTCTAGCAAGGGGATTTTCTCTGCTGAATAAATTTTCAGCGTAATGTTAACTTTTATCAGTGGGAGGTGTTTTAGAACCTTCTGGTAATTTACTTTCGACAATAGTGAGACTTTAGCTCTAGTGTCAAATGCATTTTTGCTTGATTTCTTTCCAAAGTGGCATTCAACATTATGCCATTTTTTCCATTTCAAGTGGTGTAATAATCTCTGCCTATTCTCCATACTCTGCCTGTGCAGCTGGTTTCCTACATGCACGGACTTTTAATTTCTTTGCTTTTAAATATTTAATTTTGTTTTCTTTGCAAACTGTGAGCTCAGGTCTTCCAAAAATATAAGAAAGTAATTGACAGGCAATGCATGAAAAGTTGATTTATTGTGGAGGATTCAGTCTAACACACTTTTAAACTTTCAGTGACATGCTGCTAGCCTTCTTTTGTATAATATTTTTCTTGGCATTTTGCTTTCAGACTATTTGTTTTTGAACTCTGACTGGTTTGGACTGGAGATTTTTCTTTAACTGACGCATTCTCTGTGCTAAAGTTTTCTCTCTTTAGCAGTTGGAGACTTTCTTTGCGAGTCAGATATAGCCTCTCACTGTTGGAAGCTCCTATGATGGATACCTTATTTTTGGCCTGTGCTTTACATTTTAGTTGTTTTTTTGACTTTGTGATTCTGCAAGAATTTTTCTTTACATGAAGTGAGTTTCTATTTCTATTAAAGTAAATTTTATGTCTAAAGTAGGTAGATGTAAATGCAAAGATTTCATTTAATAACTGTTCAGTTTGATCCTGAGCTCAGGTAATTGTCTGTGTGATGTTCCTCCAAATGTTTGCATGGACTTAATTACACTGTATGAATTTAAACATAGGGGTAGTTAGATTGGGTGTGCTAAATTATTAGTACGTTTGAAAAGGTGTGTGTGTGTGTGTGTGTGTGTGTGTGTCTGTGTCTAACTGCATGGTGCCCTGCAATGGAATCCTATCTAAGATGTATCTCTACTCATTTCTCATTTCAGAATAGCAGTTTATGGCAAATGTAGGTAGAACACAGTTTTGGACTGGTCTAGTAGTACAATGGATGTAAGACATTATATTGAGTTATAATTCTGTCACTGTGTGCTCTTACTGTGTGTAAAGTACTTGGCAGTGTGTGGTTGATTTGGCCGTCTTTGTTCTAATTGTGCTAACAATTTAGTCATGAAGAGACGAAGAGGGGTCTTAACAGGACCACTGAGAGACACAGGCTACCACAAGCAAGTGTGACAGTTTTAATAATTTATCACAATGTGTGTGTGGTTGTGTGTACTGCAGTTCTGCTAAAGTCCTATGGGTGGTGCTAGACCTCCATGGTGTAATATTGTCTCTTCATTCCCTCTCTCATTTGCTTACAATTTATGTTTCCCCCCAATTTTCTTCTTGCTTCCTTGAATCCTACTCCCCTTCCCCTTTCCTCCCACCCTTGTTTTGTATGACCTTTTCTCTACTTCTCTCATTCATTCATGCATTCATCTTCAGTAGCTGCTTTATCCTGGTCATATTCATGAAGAATCCGAAGCCAATCCTGGTAACAATGGCCGTGATGTGGGAACAAACCCAGGAAAGCATGCCAGTCTAGTGCAGAAAACCATGCAAAACACACTGACACAGCTTTCTTTCATTTCCTCATTTTGATTCATTTTCAATATTTTTTATTTTACCTATTTTTATTTTTATCACTCTCTTTAGATTTTCCCGTTATTAGCTCCCTCCTGCTAGCCACAATGCACCATTCTGCATATGCGCAACCCCTCTCTCTTTTCACTCTCATAGTTTTTCATTCTACCTTCCTTTCTTTTCTTGTTCCTTTTTTACATTGCTTCCCTTTTTCCTCTTTTCTGTCCTCAGTATGTCTCACCCTTATATTTTATTTTATACTGTTTTTTTATTCTCTCTCTCTCTCTCTCTCTCTCTCTCTCTCTCTCATAGAGAACAGACGAGTCTATTTTCAGAGCTCCTGCTCAGCTGCTTTTCTTTCAGTATATTTGTCATTATTAGTCCTGCCACTATGATGAATTACATGTGCTAAACCCTTTACTGTGTGAAAATTTAGGCCCTTAACTCCTCTTGCCTCTTGCATCAACATGTACATAAACAGTGTAAAAATTATGTCATGTTCTTATGACATTTTCCCCTCCAGCATGGACCCCAAATGTCACAGATATGTTTGTGTGTGACAGAGTGAGTGACTGCAGCATGTGTGTGTGTGTGTGTGTGTGTGTGTTTGTGCTTGTGTGTGCAGTTTAACTGTTGTGCACCTTATCGGATGAGTTTATGCATGGTATACAAGATTATGATGAATAATTGCATCACTGCCACCACAGATGTAGATGACCTCCTCTTCATGACTTTGATTGACAGAATCCAGTCTCAATAGTAATGTCTGCTTTCCTATAATTGCATCAAAGCTTGCATATAAAATGCACAGAGATGAAAAAAAAAGACACATCTAGTCCGCAGGTGTGTATAAAATATATATTTCTGTTGACATACATAAATTACTAGAATTAGGCTGGTATGATGTAATAACTGTGTAATAACTTTTTTACTGCACTGGTAGTGTTGGTTTACTTTATAACATTCTCAAAGATGAATGCCTGTACAGCTGCAGTGGTGTAAAAATTAAATAGCTAACTATTAACTGCTATAAGTAAATTATAGATTTGTATTTCATAACATTCCTATGTTATTATTAACTTGTTAAAAATTATTAAAATATATTATTTTGCACGCTAACAAGCATTTTATAGTGTTTCGTAACTTGGATTGAAGAATGTAAAGTATTATTAAAAGTTTTGTAAAAGGTGACAAAAGCACAGCAGTAAAGCACCTTGCATGGGGAACATCAAGGCAGAAGAGTCAAACCGCTGCATGTTGCCCCAAAGAAATCAGCTTAAATGTCAGAGGCCCACACAGAGGTGAAAAATGAGACACGGGAATAGAGCAAGGGGGAATTGGCCTTCCCTGGACAGCAATCGAAAGTGGCTTGACATTTCATTTATTATATGAATATTATTATTTTTTTAAATCTGCAAAAAACACTTCTCCTTTCCTCCTGCACATTTTAGCTGAATAAGTGCAAACATAATTACCTTGAACAAAGTCTCAGTGTTTACCCTTTAGCAGTTTATCAGATCACTGATTTTATCATCACTGATAAAAGGTATGTGACAATGTGTAAATGTGATCAAGGTAGGTCAAAGTGATTTAGAATAAATATAGAACCAATCAAAAAATGCAAGTAGTACTGCAAAATTAAGTTATTGATTTGAACACTAAAATCATACAAATAATTTAATCATAGCATTTTGCACTTGCAATCCTTGTAATCTTCGTACCAACTACCTTGCTTCCAAAAACAGTAATGACCAAGCGAGCACCACGATTTTAATGTGTGGATTACAACATCCAGCTGTGAACTTTAAATAATACTCCAGACAAAGACTGTGGAACTATGAAAATTGCTGAAATGTTTGAGCAATCCGGAGAACACCCATACATTGCTAAAATGTTCATGGCCAACATGGCCATGATTTTGCATTATAATATAACACATGAACTGCATTTTGGCATTTTGCTTAGTAAAAAGATACAACCATATTGCCAGACAACGTGGATAAAGGAAAGAAGCACTACTTTTCTGAACACTTGGTGATAGTGATGAGACACTCCATATGTAGGTTCCATTGTGAAGGTTTCATTAACATGTTCCAAATGAAAGGGAACCCACGGTGGTATCCAGCTTAGTACTAACTCTATCACCTACTCCCTTTCTAGGGGACCACTGTAAACTTTAAAAATTGGAATGTCAAATACTAGTGAATGATTTTGGCATGTTAACTTGGCATCCGCACTCGACTGCAGGGGAGCCTTAAAAAAAGACCATGAAAGAGCAATTACAATACATAACATTCACAACACTACCACACCACTGCCAGGTGAATCAAATAACATTGATTATCAATTATATTTTAGTAAACTAGTGACAGGATCATTGGCACCCAAGGCTCATCTATGCCTGTGGAAACTAAAGGCCAGCCATTCCAGAAAAGCCAATGTAGCACAAATTGCTGAAAGAAGTCAACGCTGGCCATGAAATTATCTGTATGAAAGTATCTGGATACCCAGTGCATCACAGCCTGTCACTTATGGAGTTTAGCAGGCAAAGAGTTTAGGGTTCTTAATCCGGCCGCAAAGCTCCCCAGATCTCAGTTGGACTAAGTATCCATGGACTGCGCTGGAAAAACACACCTAATCCATGGAGGCTCCATCCCGCAGCCCAGAGCAACCAAAGAAACCGCCACTAATGTCCTGGTGCTAGACATAACAGCAAATCCACAGAGGCCATGCTGACCAGGAATGGTGGCACAAGGGGTACCTGCACAATATCGGGTTTTATTGGTATAGCTGTTCTGTGTTTGTACAAGCACACCACTGTGTGGGAAATGCCAAAAATGTTCCTATTGTTTTTGTTAAAATGTTCTTATGGCTAAAACCATACATATAAACAAATGTGTGCATGGGTATCTATCTGTCTGTCTGTCTATCTAGACTGAAGATAGATAGATAGATATACAGTAGGTACTCAACTGGAATGTTGGTTTTACCGCCACGCCTCACGGTGGCAGCATTTGGGTTTGTGCGTTTGCTGGCTTTTACCGCTGAGTGGCGCTAT